>JABEVN020000833.1:0-27853 GCA_013146195.2 Codonopsis lanceolata | reverse complement strand
TTTTTTCATTATAAAGAATAAAACATTTACATAAATTTAAGATTTTAAGAAATCCAATGTTTGGGATCTTCCTCTCCATATTTCATATGGAGTTTTATTATGAAACTTTTTTGTGGATCTATTCTGGGAAGCAAGATTGATCGCTTCCGCCTGTAAATACTTCTGAAGTTTAGCTTCGCCAAAGATTGTTCTAGCCGCTCAATCGTGTCTTTCTTCCGCTCAGCCTACACCATTTTGTTGAGGAGTACCAGAGAAGTTGTGGCCGATCCCATGGTCATCGCAAGACTTTTCTACACCATTGTTTTTGAATTAAGGTCGTTGTTCGATCTTATGTCACAAATGTCTTCAAGCTTTTGAGTTTGAAGTCTTTAAAAGTGCAGTTGACTAGATCATACGCTTCATCTTTAGATGTCATAGTTTCAATCCAAGTGAATCTAGAGTAGTCATCAACTACTACAAGTGTGTACTTGTCTCCCGAAATATCGGCTGTTGTAATAGGTCCAAAGAGATCCATACGCAGAAGTGAAGAGGTCTCCGCTGTTGATAATACTGCACTTTCTTTTGAAGGAAGACTTGGAAAGTTTTCCTAGTTGACAAGCTTTACAACTTCGCCATGATCGGCAGACATCGAGGTAGACCTTTGACAAGCCCATTTTTGGAGAGCTTGGAGAGGTGCTTGAAGTCAGGTGATCGAGACGCCAGCCATACCATGTTGTCACGAACATTGTTGGCTACTAGACACGTGCTTGAGAATCTCCCTAGAAGATTTAAGTCCACGATAGACGTTTCCCTTGTCTATTGCCGGCCAAGATAGAGCACGATTCACTTTTGATGAGGCACGGTTTGAATTGAATTGGCATAGAAGTCCTTTGTCGCACTGTGATATGCTCGAAGATTGTGCTTTAAACCACTTACTAGAGAAACTTTGTTGATGGAGAGACTTCCTCTAGTAATTGAGCCATATCCAATTGTCTTTCCTCTTGCATTGTCTCCGAAAATAATCAGGGGTCCTTTTGCTTCACCTATATCTCAGAAGACTCTGCTCCTCAAATATGTGTCTTGAATGCCCACCGCCAGGTACCGATGTCTTTGTTTTCTCGATTCTATAGCCATGAAGCATTCCTCGTAAAAGAGTTAAAGCAAAACAAGGTACCTTTTATTTGGGTCCTAAGGATTAGCAACCTTGCAACCCATACCGCTTGACCTGAGAGAACTAGGTCTCTGATTCGGGTGAACCTTAGCGTGCATTCTCGGTGCCGATGGCCTAAGCAATGGCAAGAATGACATAAATGGAAAGTCCATAGAGAACTGTTAGAGTCTTCAACCGAAGAGTGCTTATGATCATTCCTTTCTTGACATTCATTTTTGGTTCAGCTTGCTTGTTGACTCGGAGACTTAATTGGTTTCTTTCGAATCTTCCTAGGTAGGTTACCAACGCACTTAGCTTTAGCTTTTCTCGTTGAAAACCTTTTCGTGAGGATTCTAGAATACCTTTAAGTTTACCTTCAAGTAAAGCGATTTTGCTGCTTCATAGACAAACTTGATAGTTACCTAGAGGTTTAGTAGGTCTACCGCCGCCAGACTTTGCCTTGGCATAGTCGTGCCTGTGAGACTTCACTTTCTCTACCGTACCTTCTCAAGTTTCATTTGAATCATTCATTTTGGCTTTTCCTTTCGAGCTTTAGGGTAAACATAGGGACACTTGAGTAACCAAGGCCTTGTTTCCCTATATCCAAATGTCTAGAGAAAGATATATCATTAGCGCTTGAGGATTCACCTTCTCTTTGACGTAAGAGATTGTCTAAGAGACACATCCGAATATCCTATGCCGCTTTTATCATTGCTAGATTTTTGGCTTGTAAGGATTTCTTCAAATGCATCCTTGAGCTATTCCAGAGTCAATTGTTTGCAAGCGCAATTTTCTAGGTCTAAGTCCTTTGATGTGCTCAATGCATACCAATTTTGTCATGAAGAAATTTGTTTTCTTCCTTCGCTTGACTTCTCTTGACAACTATTGAGAGTTTGAATCTCACCGCCATCAAAGATTTCTCACCGAAGTTTCTCACGCTTCGCCGCTTAACATAGGCTACTCTAAAGGAATTAAATTCTTCAAGCATATCCTCGATTATCCTTGAGAAGTTCTTCCCATCGAAGCTATCACCGTTGGTTTCATTTTTGTCCAAAGGACTTGGTGAAACTACAACTTCATTTTCGTAGTCATAGGTAGGACATGAATCATGAGCTATTAAGCATATGTTAGCTTGCTCACAATCCTCTTCCTCCTTCTCGAATCGGCCTCAAACCATGAAGCAACCTGTTTGTCTTCTATGTCTTCACCAACATACCTTTTTGTTTTTGAAATTTTCTAAAAGTGGGTTTTCTGTGATGCTTCAAATTTTGGCTTAGGACATTTTGAGGCAAATGACTGTGTTTTCTACAATATAACACACAAGCTCTTCCTTAGATGAGCTTTCACCAATCTTCCCGAAAGGTTGTTGGTGAGTGTTCTTCCTTCCATATTTTGCAAATTTTTGAAAACGCTTAACAAACATAGCAAATTGTTCATCGATAAAAAATCATTTTCACGGAAGAAGTAGAAGGTTTGTTTTCAACAATGATTTCTTCTTGACCATGGTCGGCAAAGACACGCTCGAACTGCTTGTCTTGCTCTAGAGCTTGATTAGCTTGAAGTTCATAAACCTTTAAACTTGCGTAGAGACTACGAAGAGTCATCTCGTTTAAGTTCTTAGATTCTTTCATAGCCGTGGTCTTCATAATAAGCTACCTAGAGAGCCTAGAAACCTCATGTTCATTTCCTTTTTGTCATACGTTTACCAAGAGAAAAGCAACTATTTATTACCTCCTGAATCGATTATGCTTGTCTCAAGGTTTCCTTAGGATCCTTTTTGAAAGAATCAAGCTAGCTGGATGTATGTATATTTTTACGTTGTCTCTTGTGTCTTGGTCTCCTTCCAAGTATTCTACAAGAGCTTCCCACATCTCTTTAGCGGTTGTACATCGAATCACTTTGTGCTTGTGTCTAGAGGCTGGTGATTATGTTGATTGCTTTCTGTCAAGTTCAACTTGACTTTCTATCGTCCTCTGTCCATTCGATTCTTCTTTAGGAACTTTGCGGGGGGTTCAGCGATGGAGGCTAGAAGATTTGCCTTCATTGGTACATGTTGACTGCGGTGACACATTTCCATAACTTTGTTGTCAATAGAGTTCATGAATCTCATTACTTTATCCTTCCATACATCAAAATGACCTTCGTCAATATTGGGACGTGGTTAGCATTAGATGTAGGCGGCATATAGTGTGTTTGTGCCATTATGTCGTATCTCTCAAGAGTTTAATCTTGGAAAAACTTGTTTTCAAGAGTAAGGCTCGATACCACCATTGTGGGTCCCAATGAGCACAATAATAAGCTAGAAGGGGGGTTGAATAGCTTATTAACACTTTAAAAACTTTTAAGTAAGTTCCTTGAAAGTTACTTGCAATCTATGAAAAGAATCAAGTAGCGGAAGACCTTCAAGAAAATTGTTCCAGTTCCGCCGATAAGGACTACCGTAGACCTTTTTATTACTTAAGTTTCATGAAATGGATAATATAAACAATGAAACTAAGCAGTTTAAATAATAGACAAACGTAAGGAAATAACACAAGTATTTTGGGATGGTTCACACTATAATGAGTGCTACGTCCACCACCAAGGCGATCAACCTTGATTTAAATTGTGCACTATGTTTTCCACTTAGATCAATTACAAAAATATCCCTAATGGATCGTGTACAAAATATTGACTTGTGTTTGGGTCTATGGAATTAAATATCGTCGTAAATACAAGATATTTAATTGCGCGAAATATAGTTTAATGGAAGTTAACAACAAGAAGAATAAAGCAATAAATGTTGAAGAGCAGACTTCTTGTTGGCGAGACTTCTAGATCTGTTGAGGATCTATTGAATGCCTTGGTGAAAGACTTGGAGTTGTGTAGATTCGAGCAATTCTTTAAGTGTTCGATTGATTCGCATGCAGGTTGTCTCTTGTTCCATCTTCAATGGCGTATTTAAGCAGTGCATTTCAAAAGAATCCGTTGGAGAGGATCGAAGACTTCAACATTTTATTCATAAATGCATTAAATGCATGGGAATTTGTCGATCAAGGAATTTCGTCTTCACGAATATCTAGAGCGAGATAATCATTTCTCGAGATCTTCAAAAGGTGGGCGATTTGGTGTCGATTCGAGAGATGAAGCGAAGAAAGGCGAGGGCGATCACCGCTTTACTACTTTTCATCCTTGGGGCGAAAAGTCTTCTGCTTTTGAAAGTTGCTTTCGGCGGCTTGACATGTCGAGGGAATGACTTGAATTAATTCAAATATCATATGAGAATAAGTTTGAATTAATCTAGCTGGCTTTCTGGTTGAAAGGACACGTAGAAGCAGATCAGCTTGACACGAGGTCTACCGATCTTAAGCTTTGAGCAGGTCTTCCGGTGAAGCTGAGAAGGGGTCTTCCGCTGTTCCTGAAAAAGTCCTACAAAGACTATACAAGGCAAAGTTCTATACCACGGTTGCCACGCTAATAATCGATCACGCACCGTTAGCCAGTCCTGAGTCTAAAACTAATGTAATGTACTGATCAGATATAAATTTAACATAAGAATCAACACGTAGAATAAATTACACTGCATTAATAAAAGTATATTACATGTAAATGTAAATAAAATATAATAATAAATAAAAATACAATAAGAAGGCTACTGGGCTCGTGTTGATGTGCTCCTCTCCAAGCCTCCACCCATGACCCGAGGACCTGTTCCGCCAACCCTATACTCTCGACCCCTCACCCTGGTACGACTCGATCCGCTGGCTTCATCGTCATCATCATTTTGGTGCCTGGCCCGGCTAACAACATCGTTGCCTCGGTAAGAAAGTTTATCCATCGACCGTTGATACAATTTGGCAAGGCGAAAGAAGCCTTTCACCACTTTGCGATAGGATGGGACGTCCACCTGAGAAAGAAAGAGATATCAGTCCAGAAATAATAATGGAAAGTTTGAGGGGAGTAGAAATAAAAGGAAAGTATATATCATGTGACGCCCCGCTCCTTCGTTGTCTCGGTTTGCGTGCTATACTTGCACTTCTTCCTTTGTCGACTGTAAGTTTGGGTTGCGAGAGGGTCTAGATATGTTTGAGAGACCATTTTAAGACCAAAACATTATTAAGAGACTCTATATAGTTGTTGACTTGCTAAAGTCACAAGTCGTGCCTCGACGATAGTCGGAATGCGACGCGATTGATGGTTTGCTTGCGTTTTGTGTTCGTGACCTCGGTTTGGGTCCTAGACCTCTTTAATATGGTTTGTTAACATGTTTAGATGCATTAGACTTCAAGTTGGAGGTGTTCCTTAAGTCTATCGATGATTTGGAAGTTTTGGAGATAGCGTTCGTCTCTATCGTAGTTCGGGTAATCGCTCTCCTTTGGGATTCTTATTTCCCTAAGTTGTTATTCAACTTTCTAGAAGTGTTTAAGCTTCTTCATTAGCCCTTAGACTTGCCTTAAAAGTCTCCTTTCGTTGCTCGTTCGGTTGCGAGTTCATTCGTCGTTCCGGTTGCACGTTGTTGCACCCCTTCCCGGTTTCGCTCCGAGTTGTTTCGGGAGTTGTTTGGGTGTGTTTTAGACTTGTTTTGAGTTGGGTTAGACCATAGAATGGTTGCCCATGAGTTTGGGACCATTTAGGACAAGTTTAGACCAAGTTTTGAAGGTTCAGAAGCTGAGGCGCCCGCCTCGCATGGAGTGATGCGCCCGCCTCAAATACTGAGAGCACCTTTGTTCAGAGCAGTGGCCAGGCAGCCGCATGGGATGGAGTGAGGCGCCCGCCTCAACTCCAGGATGTTGTTTCGGGATTTTTGCCCTGTTTCGGAATTGGACGACTTGTACACTAAAACCCCCTATCTAAACCTATTCTAAACCTTTTCTAAACCTCCCTAACCCTCCTCACTTATACCCTAACATCTCTAATAAGTTTTAGGAGTGGATTAGTGAGAGTTTGAGTGGATTAATTAAGCCCAAAATCAGATATTTATCAACCACAATATCATGACACTTGTCCCACTCAATTTTTGGACCAATATAAACCACAATCTGAGATTTTGACTCCCATTTCTCACCCCTCCTCTCCAAAAACGGGATTTCACTCCTCTCAAGCTCTCCCATGGCTTCTTGAAGACATCTTCATCATCCTCCTTGATTCTTCACTCATTTGCTCAAGCCTCCTCCACAAGAAGTGTAGAGCTCGACGAGAGGATCGTTTTCAACCGATTGATTTCTTCCTTTGCTTTCCTTGTTGAAGAACACTTGTAAGTTACTTCTCCTTCTTTTGATTTTGTACTCATTGATCCTAAGGAAAACAAACTCTATGCTATTTGAGGTCAATGAGTACACATACTTGCCTTGTATGATTTTAACTTGTGATTTGAGTATGTGAACTTGTTAAGAGCATGTGTAGGATGAATCCTATGATTATTGAAGTATATTGTTACCTTTCATCTTGTGTTTCTAGGGTTGTGAACTTACTAGAAATCATGTTTACATTTTATTTGAGTTTATTTTGATAGTAGGCATGAGATTGAGAATTTAGAGGTGTAACCTCACTAGGCAATGTGTAAATGACCATTCAATTGAAAGTATGTGATTTCTAAAATGGGTATAAGATCTTGTTTAGTCCTATGGATTTTAATCTAGGGAGTCTAGCCCAAAATGATTGTGAGGAAATTGTTGTAAATGTGAATGATATGTTGATTTGGGGATTTACGAACTAGGCACTTAATGTTGTGTGACAATTAAGACTTAATAGAGTTGTTTTAGGTTCAATATCACGTTGGAGAGCATTAGGCTAAACCCTACGATGTTCGGGTTTGGTTGGTCTTGATTATGAGTATCCGAGCATCTTGGTTTGTGTCCCATTTGTGACACCCACGCTATAGAGGTTGATTGGAGATTTATTTAGGGCGTGCTTGTTAGGGCACGGAGCATTAGAGATCAACCTATGATCTCGTATTTCTTTAAGAAATGATTATTTGAATGAGTTCTCTTTTAGGAAATTGGGTCGTGTGCACATGAAAGCACTTGCGAGGCTATGACTACAGCTTAGTTGATACCCGTGAGTTTGGCTTTGAAGAAGTCGAACATATATGACCGTTGGGACTATGGTTGAGTCCGGTGTACCTTTAAGTGAGGATAAATGCTAAGTATGGATATATGATTGTTTTAGACTAAATAATAGTCTTTGGTTTCATCCCGAGTAGAGGGCGATAGTAGACCTCCCGTTATGATCTCTTGAGCTTATATGCTACGTTTGTTTGGGTTGCGACTTGAGGGTCATGAATACCTAAATAGGTGGTTCTTGGACTAAACGAATAGGTTGGTTGGTTTTGTTAAGTGTGTACAATATGTGCATTGTTAAAATTGGTGTGTAGAACTTTATGTCCTACTTGATTTGATATGTCCGCTATGATCGGTCTTGGTTCTTGTTTGAGCATGAGAGTAATTATCTACTTGTGCATTTCATGAAAGCCCAGCTGGCATTATTTGGATTTGGTTTTTATGTCAGGGTAGGACGATACATCGCCTATACGAATCGTAAGATTCGTATTCGCTATGGATCGCCGTACCTGGGACCTCACACACCCCTCCGTTGTTGGCCGCAATGGGGAAGTAGCCCCTTTGCCGTATCAGTTAAGTGCCGCATTGGCTTGCTAGCTAAATCGAATGATTCTCGATGAAAGTCGATGCACTCACAGAGCATCGATGTTGCACGAACCAATAACATTGTGTATTGCATGAGCAACACAAATGTAATTATATGGGTACCTTCTCTATCCCTTATGTGGCTTACTATGAGCACCTATATGAAAGATAACGTGCTATGTGAATTATGAAGTTTATGATACTTGATGACTTAGTACAAGTTATTGTTGGTATACGATTAAGATGCCATGAGATTATATATGCTTATGCATTATGCCATGCCACGCCATGCTATGCCATACATTGCATTTAGTAACTTACTGGGTCATTATGACTCATTTCGTGTGTTTGTTTTCCTTAGTTTTTGCAGTAAGCTCGTTAGTACGTGTTGAAGCTTCGGGCACTTGATCGATAATGTGGTCTTCCCAAGCGATAGCTTGGGGTTATTAGTATTGTTGTATTTGTATTTTGCGAGATACGGTTGTGAAGTTATGTAAACTTTACTTGGGTAGTTATGTTAGTATTCCATTGTCGTTATTTTGGTAGCCGACTTGTTGAGTCGATTGTTGTATTTATTAGAAGTTATTCGTTGTCTTTCCGAGCAAGGTTTTAGCTCGCTTGTTCTAGTATTATGTTATCTTTGTTTCGTCTCCGACAACTTTAGTCGAGAGACATTGGTTTAGTGGTTGGTATTTTATCTCTTACTCTTTTTAGTTAATGTATTCCTCCCAGGCATGTTATAGCCGTAGAGTTGTTGTTTATTAGGTTGGGTTCTTGTTGCTTCGCCGGCCTTAGGTTGCCGATGGTTTGTTGTCCGTGCGCAATGTTGCGTCACGCGAGTCGTAGATTTGTCGAGAGATAGTCGTTTCTCAGACTTGTATCCCTTAGTTTATAATTATAGGTTTTGGTCCCACTTATGATTTGCTTCCGCAGATTTTAGTTTTTAGTTGTTCCGTTTCGCCGTTATGGCTTTACATTCCTGTTTAGAGTTTGTGGGTTCAACTCTTGACTCGCACCACTACGCTTAGCGGGTGCTTGTCCGTCTTTTAACTCGTCTTGACGGCACGACCTTGGGATTCCGCATTGGGGTCCGGGTCGGGTCGTCACATGTCATACGGGCCCTCTCAAGAATATGATATGGGTCCGGGATATCAACATCAGGCAGAGCCTCCTCAACAGATCTTCCCCAACGAGAATATCAAATGGTAGAAAAATCCCAAGAAAGCACAAAGTAATCAGTCTGGGCATCAGGGACAAGATGTGAAGGCCTAGGTCTATCTACAGTATCTGATGCACGTCTAGCTGCTACCGGGATAGGGTGAAGTACTACCCTCAAGAACTCAGCATAAGGCATGACAGGAAAAGCCTCGGGAGGAACAATATACCTCGCCAGGAACTGATTTCGGTTAGACATGAGATCTGTAATGATCACCCGTGGTGGTGGCGGTCGTGGTGTCATTGGGCCCACGGGGATAAGATAATGTTGCCTATTCACCCGCTCGCCCATATATAAGGAATCGTGCATGATTGACACCATCAGGATGCGGCGACTACTCATCTTGATGATCCCAAGATTTCCATGAATTTTCCCAGGAATTTTTTGCTATTTTGTGCTTAATGTAGGGTTCCATGCATAATCAAACAATTATATGGTGTTTAGCACGAAGTTCGAGACAATTATGGGCTTAAAAGTTAAATTGTAAATTATTTGTTCAAAGTCCGTTAAGACCGTTAGAAGTTCCAAGGCTAACGGAGGCTAACATCGTTAAGGGAGGATGAATTTGCAAGGCCTGGAGAAGAGAGGAAAGCGGCACCAACAATCAGAACACTAAGGGCACCGAAGTACATCTCATGAGTCCAAGGGATCGCAGTGTAAAATTTGAAACTCTTTTTGTGTTGTCACCCAGCAAAAGCGGCCACGTCACCCACTCCTAGCCTTATCTTCAAGGCCTGACCTGTGGTCCCCTCTTGGTGGACCAAGTCACCCGGCCCAAATCCTGATCCATCCAACCCGCGTTTCCCCCCATTTTCTCTCTGCCATAGGCCCGTCTTCACCCGGGTTGGACCCGCGAACCACCAATTGGGCTGCCCATTTGGCTGTCATGACCCAGCCTTGTTTTTTCTTCCATTTCAGCCCTATAATCTCCCTTGAACTTCCCAAAATAGCCCCTGGCTTGGCTACCCTCCTTTGCCTTCTCATTTTTATTCTTCCAGCAGCCTCATTTGAAACACCAAGCCCCCATTCGGGACATTGTTCCCAAATGGGGCACCAGCCCCATTTCACCCAATTTTCTCACCAAATCTCTGATGCTTGATCACAATCGAAGGTTTGGATCTTCAAATCAAGGGCCAAGGATGCATCTACAAATGATTTCAACCCCGGATTCGTGATTATTTGGTTTAATTCTTTAAACATATCTTTTGAGATAATTGTTGTATTTTCTTGGGTTGATTAAACTTGTAAATGTTGAATTGGTTTGTGCTTAAAATATCCATGGAATGCAATTATTTTTCTATGTTAAATGTAGTGTTCTAATTTAATTTATCTCTTTATTTAGTACACATTCATGTTGATTATTATTTTGTGGACTTAATGCTTTTAATTAATTGACCATTAATTAAATGATTTTAGAAATATATAGGATCCGCGAAAGCTATCTTTATATTTCGGACCAATCAATTTAATAGTTGGTGTTTTGTGACACACACCGATAGCCATTATGAGATTAGGTTTGACACGCGATTGAACCACCTTAGCCATTCGCGAGGTCGGGGAGGTTAGGGTTGACTATAAGATGCGAGAGCCCATAGTTAACCAATTTTATTTGTCTCGGCTACCAACATGATATGTAGAAAAATTTAGAGACTTTCCTTGGTTTAAATCTCAATTTGGTCACCCTACTTTCGGCCAAAATTCATTAAGTTCACTCTACCTTTTTTTTCCTCAATTTAATCACTCTACTTGGCTTTGAAAGTCAATAAGGTCACTAGAGTCATTTCCATTAGTTAAGTTGGATGGAAATCTTTGAAAAGACAATAATACCCCTTACCTTTGAAAGGTGTTTTGACAAATTCAAGTCACACAATAAGAAATCATGTTTGAGAGGAGAAGGAGACCCTCAAAACCCCTAAATTTAGTACGGGTATTTTTTGATTTTACTAAAAAAATAAAATTTTCATCTGAATATATGGATGGAGTGATGAACGTGCTAATTATGTGAAAGTAGAGTGATTAAATTAAGGAAAAAAAAAGTAGAGTGAGCTTAATGAATTTTGGCCGAAAGTAGGGTGACCAAATTGAGATTTAAACCAATTTCTTTATATGAAGTATTATCCATGCGTTTGGTTATTATTGTGTGTTCTTCATGCTTTTAATGGCATAGCGAACCATCAGATAATCGCTATAATTATAGGATAAGATGCGAGAGTCCGTCCTATAAATTCCGAAAATCACATTAATTGTTTACGTTACGTGAGACCAAGAGGAGATCGTGCGTAGATAGTCAGTGGGTGCTTGGTTTGACATGTGGCTATTTTCTCCTATGTTATAAGAAGCGAGATCCCATAACTAGGAGTTGTAGCTAGACTTGCTATACGTTGCAAGAGCCCATAGCGAATATTATAGTGCGCCTGACTACCAAGACTTGAGTTAAAGAAAAGAAGAAAGATAATTAAATTAAACATCGGCTAGACTAGAAATAATGCACTCATATATTTTTATCTTGATTTGTTGTTGCCAAACCACCTCCGCAGTAGTGTAGATTTAATTGCTTCCTAGGTTGTTTATATTTTTAGATTTTAATTCATTTTATTTTCGCTCAAATATAATTAGTTACCTTAATTTTGGTACTTAGTCAGAGTAAGAATTACGTGCATTCCCTGTGGGATCGATAACTCGTACTTAGGTACACTTTATTACTTGATACGACAGGGTATTCTTGCCCGAGTTGCGTTTTCGCACATCACATCTCCAAAGAAGTCAAATATGATTCAGTTAAGCCCCTCCAAGGAGAAAGACTCACCAAGTCTATATGAGAGCTGGAAATCCTCTCTCGTACAATCTCTACAGGTAGCCTGGGGATATCTCAGTCATCCTCTACCCGCTTAGTATTTAAATACTCTACGAGAAAGGGAGGTTCATGAATTCGTTTTCGAAGTGGACAAGGAGCGAAGCCAAAGACTAAATATGCCCAGACCTACAAAAGAAGGGAGAGACAGAAAAAATAAATAAATGATGCATATATTCTAGCAAATATATATCCAGAAGAAGAAATGATTAAATAAGGAATGTTACCCCCAGTTCGAAGGAAAACCATTGAGGTTGGGGGATTCGTTACAGCTCAAATGGTCCATCGAAGAGTAAAGTTCGGCTAAGCCTGCCTGTCCCCAATCAAATTTAGAAACCCGGTATAAGCCCCGAAGACATCCAAGAATGGATACCCGAAAGGTGGTGGACGAATTTGCAAAAATAGTCATCCCCAGAAAGGAAAATAGAAATGCTCGGGTCACACGAGTCACAGCCTCGTAATCGTCATCATGAGCAAGCCCTGCATTCTGTTCAAGCCAGATCTTTACGCTGCGAATCCAGACTTTGTCTGAACTTTTATAATCTGACAGAAGGCCCAATAGATCTTTAACCACCTCATGTTGGTGAAGGAAGTTGAAATCCGGTGTTAGGTTCCTACTGACTCCAGTAGGAATACCCGTGATAGCAGCAAAGTCGCATGGGGTCATGGTAGCCTCTCCCTAGCTGAAGTGGAAGGTATGAGTGGTGTCCCAAAGAAGATCGCCGAACCTCATGGATTGATAAATAATCGCTAAACCGGCCAACATCCTCAAAAATGTCGTTAGACCGCTTGCTAACAGTAATCCTCGCCTCGCATCAAGAACGAGTCATATATTGCGCCTTTCTCCAGCTAGACCGAAGCCGAGTAATGGTCTTCTGCACCTGAAAAACAAAAACAAAAACAACCAAAAAAAAAACAACAAAAAAAAAAGAAAAAAAAGAGAAAACACATAAAAAGTTGTCTAATTCCCTCTTTCATGCCATTTCATTAATTATGTCATATCATGTCATACATCCATACTCATTTTGCATTTTAGAAAAAAAAAGAAAAAAAAGAAGCAAATAATATATTTCTTTTGTTTCCATATAATCATCTAGCATTCTATAAAGCCATATAGACATTTATCCCAAAATATATGCATATGCATTTTTTTAGGATTTAAAATCGTTCCATTGCCATTAAGTGAAAATTAAGATGTCATGAAAAATATTTTAAAGAAAAGAGAGTCATATTTTACTGTGATTACTATGCATTGAGGCATTTGTTTAGCATGTATACTTTTCACACATTCTCGCATCTATATATATATATATATATATATATATATATATATATATATATATATATTGTAACGCCCCAAACTCGGTACCGACACCGCGGTCCCACAATTTGGCCACGTCACCATTACTAAATACTAAACCACAACATATCAAAAATAAAACATTACAATTTTCCTAACCAATGTTACAAATCCCAAGATGTAATTAACACCACTAATTCCAAACAATAATTGTTCATTTAAAATATCCGTCAAAGCTAAGGATTTATTCTTGCACGAGTCACCCTTCACATGGTCCACTGGAACCCAAAAGGATTTCAAAAGTTACTTACGATATGAAGAAAAGGGTGAGCGAACAATGCCCACCAAGTTCATATACAACCCCTCCGGTTTCTAAGGAGGAGTTGACCACAAAAATTATATTTCACCAAAAAGTCAAATAGTCTTAACAAGACCAAAAATTGCATCATCCAGGTGTAGAGATTATAAAACCAAATACAAATGTAAATCAGGAATTCCAAGTGAAAGATAAGGCTCAAAACAAAACAAATTCACGATTGCCGATATTCAATTGCCGCCAGAGTCCATGATCACTTAAGTGGTCAATTCAAGCTGACTAACTGCCCCAATGGGCCTGATGCCCAACGAGCCTAAACCCGCAACGGGCCTGAAGGTATATCCGGATAACCTCACCACATGTCCAGTGGTGTCAAATAATTCAAAGTTCACAAATGTTACATATTTCACGTAACAACTTATTTTACTTAGTGATCACGAAGGAGTTCCAAATAAAGTCAAACATCCAAAAATATATGTAATCCATTTTTCCAACGGATTGATATTTCAAGAAGTCAAACATGGGTTACAAAAGTTTCAAAATTCAGATTATGAACAAAATAGGCTCGACGGAGTTCAAAGCAAATATCGGCGAGTGCCGAACATGGGTTTACAAAGAAAGTGTTAAGTCAATAAAGTTATAACGGAAACCTTCCGAATAAAATATGATGATCAAATAACTTTAAATAAGTATAATCCCTTACCTTGCTATCTTGTAAGAAACAAAACACAATCATCAAACCTCGAAACAAAACACAATCATCAAACGAAACTCCTCTTGCGTTAACCTCTTGCCCGAATCTAAAAATTCAATATCAAAGCTAAATTACTTTACCAAACATTTTAGTAGTATCTAAGTAATTAACTAAATTTTAATAAATAAACCTTATTTTACATAACAGTACACCATCTCTCCCTTTTCTTCTTTCTTTTCTTCTTTTGTTTATTTTCTCTTCACCCGTCACATCCATTACGCAAAATTTGACTTGGCTTATTTAACAACAACCATTCACCAATTGTTAATCCAATACAATTTTATACTCTTTATTTCCCTCACCCAACTCCCTTTCTCTAAGTCAACATCACCTACCAATACTATTTTTATTATTTTCTTCCTTTGAGACTTCAGTTCATTTCCTCCAATACACCCACCTGTTCTCTCTTCTCCTCTTTTTTTTTCACCCCCGAATATACATACTCCCTCTCCAACCTTACCCAGCGACACACATACCGAAACACCACAACCCACACGCACATATACCTACAAATCGCCCCCACCACTCACTCAAAATCCTAAGGAACCCAACCCAGCAACCCACTCGTTAGAAGAACCAACTAATCTGAAATTCAAAGAGGAGGAATCAACGTCGTACCTTAAAGCAAGGACTCTCGACCTCGTCTTCCGGAGGTTCGGTGTGCCGCCGGTTCCTTTCACTCCAAGACTTCGCAACCGATTTTCCTCGTGCACCCGAGTTTCTATGCGTCGTCGGTTCGCCCACTTTGCGACTTTGCCAAAAGACTCCTGTCGTGACGTCTGTCTCTCAACCTCTCTCACACTGTGTTCTTACTCTTGTGAATGATTCAACTGAGGGAAATCGCCCCCCTTAAATAGTCATCGAAAACAACCCATGAGTTCCCGTCATAAGGGTTGTTTTTATTATCATAATTATTATCATTATTATTGTTGTTATTATTATCATTATTATTATCATTATTATTGTTATTATTATTATCATTATTATTGTTATTATTATTATTGGACCATCAATTTGGATCAAGCCCGATCACAAATAAATAACCCAAACGTGTACCAAAACTAAGTGAGCTTGCTATTAAATTAAAATAGGCCCAATTAACTATTTTATTCAAATTAGGCCAAACCATAAATATCAGCCCAAGTAAATTTACTCCAAGGTAATACAATCAAAAATTGGGGATATTACACTCTCACCCCCTTAAAATAAGTTTAGTCCTCTAAACTTTTCGTACACGATCAGTCAAAAACTCATAATACTCCCCTCAAGTCTCCACAATGAAAACAATAGCTTTGCTTAGCTCCTCTTGTTGTTACATATCACCGAGCAACTATTATCGGTTCATACAAATTCTTTTAAAAGATCAAACTATTCTTCTATCTTTCCATACCAGCAATACTTTGTCTTCTAAGAATGTGTAAATAATCAATAAATTACTATTATTATTCATATTATTTTAAATTCTACATTCTTAACTCAATAGCCCAATTGAAAGCAAAGCCCAACCACACATTTTCTAAATAATCGAAACCCAACTTATAAAGACATCAATGTAATACCCAAACAGAGTTGGCTCAAAAATAAACTTACACACGCCCGATTATATAACATAATTACTAGAATTAGAATTAAATTAACGAAATTTTGGTATCTTACATATATATATATATATATATATATATATATATATATATAGTATAGCATTCTATCTTTGTGCATCTATCCGCATGACATGTTCCATTTTATCAAAATCAACATGTGCATATATCCGAAAATATAGTCAAAATAAACATGCATCCATAATCAAATAGTATTCAATTGCATAAACATGCATCACAAAATTTAATAGCATCAATTTCATATTTTGGAAATACTTTCATTTCCTATACATTATCCTAGTATAAATCATTTATGCATTAAAAACAAAATCTCCAAAAATTGAGAAAACAAGATAAATATATACTCCAAGATTACCACAAAATCCAAATAACCCAAGAAATTCAAAAATTTAAACCAAGTGGGTTTGAGAAATTTGAGACTTACAGACGGATCGGGAAGATTAGCAACATGGGTATGTTTATCCCGATGGATGTTGCCCCAATCATTGTCAAAATACCAGTATCTGACAACATTTCGATTCAACGGAGGAGTTTCCCGGCGTCTGTGGCCCGATTCCGAACATACATGAGTATTTCCCTTCCTAGATCTTGAAGAGGAAGACATTTGGTAAGTCAAGTAATTGATTTATGAAGAAATGATGAAGTAACTGGAAGAAACTCTCGGTAGTAACAATGGAAGAACAATTGGGTTTTGCTGCTACTTCTTCCCTCGTGAATTATAAAAGAAAGGAATAAATTCTTTTTCCTCCCCTCTACAGTCCATTTAAGCAACTACAGCCCCAAGTTTTCCCAAATTGCAAATTGGCCCCATATGTCTTAACGGAGACTTAACGGAAGTGGCTGTCTCCAACAAAGTTAACAACCATCCATCCAGCATCCAGTGACTCTATGATATCCTCAACAAAAAGCCACCCTGCAAGCGAAAACATAATATCTGCAAGTTATCATGTGTCCCACCATCGTATTTTGGGAGAGTTCGTCCCTAGAATGCGATATAGTTATCAGGTACCCCGCCATCGTATTTTGGGAGGGTCGTCCTCGGAATGCGATATAGTTCTCATGTATCCCACCATCGTATTTTGGGAGGGTTCATCCCCGGAATGCGATACAGTTATCAGGTGCCTCGCCATTGTATTTTTAGAGGGTTCGTCCCTAGAATACGATACAGTTCTCAGATGTCCCACCATCGTATTTTGGGAGGATTCGTTCTCAGAATGCGATACAGTTATCAGGTGTCCCATCATCGTATTTTGGAAGGGTTCATCCCTGGAATGCGATACAGTTATCAGGTATCCCACCAATTTTATTTTGGGAGGGTTTGTCCCTGGAATGCGATACAATTATCAGGTGTCCCACGATTGTATTTTGGGAGGGTTTATCCTCAGAATGCGATACATTTATCAAGTGTCCCACCATCGTATTTTTGCAGGGTTCATCCCCAGAATGCGATACAATTATCATGTGTCCCACCATCGTATTTTGGGAGGGTTTGTCCCCGGAATGCGACACAGTTCTCATGTGTCTTACCATCGTATTTTGGGAGGGTTCGTCCCCGGAATGTGATACAGTCATCATGTGTCCCACCATCGTATTTTGGAAGGATTCGTCCCCGGAATACAAGGTAGTTAGTATGTGTCCCACCATCGTGCTTTTGCGAGGAAGGATTCGCCCTGGAAGCACGATTTCCACCTAAAGATTGTTGTTGAGTTTGTCGGCAAAGCCGAACTATGTTTGGTTTGATTATTGAAAAGGATACGTAGGCAGCCTAATAAGTAAGCACAACCATAAGAGTACTTTCATTTGTATCATATTAGCTTCATTCCCATCAGTCCATTGCAACGTCAGAGCATGAGATTAAATGTTGCATTATAAACTGCTATGGTTAAAATCTTCCCGGTTATAATTTCCTCAAAATTTGGAAGTCAATTCTTATCAACGATGTTCGTTTACTAGTAAATTTCGGTTTACCCATAAGCTCCATCATTGCAGGGCTCTGTAGACACCCTAATTTTATACCCATGTTTACAACATTTCATAAAATATCAAGACCTGTCAAAAAGGACTAGCGGATGTTAAGTTACAGGGTTTAAAGTGCAAAAAGATGGAAGAATTGAAACATTGAACTGCGGGGGTTAAAGTGCCAAAACAAAAAGAAGAAAACAAAAGCGGAATAACCCCATACACATTTTGGTGCCACACCCAAGGGTGTAAAAGGCGGATCCCGCTTTTGATCAATTCACTGGTGCATTTTACTTTAGGTACAAGCTTTCCAGTGCAAGGTACAACACTTTGAAGCACAAAGATAAAATATCTACCCTGTTCCTTCGCTGTTAAGGATTCCCAATCTCAACCTATAAATGCAAGGCTTCGGCCAATGCCTCAACACAGAATTTTACAGAGAAGTTTCACAAGTGCTGTTACGCTAATAGTTTCTATATCAACCCCAGAGCTCCGTTAGGCTGCCGAAATCTCCCCGACTAGGTTTCCGCCCTATTTCATAGATTCTAAAATCCCAAAACGAGCAGTTGCTCTGCTCGAATCCAAACGTCAAATCAAGTAAAAACAAGTAATTGCTCTGCCCGATTTCAGACTCGACAACATAAAAAACAAGCAAAAGCAAGCAGTTGTGCCACTCGGATCCAGAGGCAAAAAGTAACCAAAAGAAGCGGTCACGCTGCTCAATTTCCGACAACAAAAACAACAACAACAACAAAAACAACAAAGAAAAAGACTCCCTCTCCCTGAAGGACAGAGCGAGCGCACCTAAAAGCCTACCAAAAGAGAAGTTGATCCAGGATAAAACTCACACGCTTCAAGATGTAGGTATCTTAAAGTTATTTATTATTTTGTCTATAAAATAGTACTATTTGAATAAATAATATATCACGAAATAAGTTGTTATAATGCTCAAATTTCTGGTATAAATAACGCGAAAATAAGTCGTTATTATAGCCCAAATTTAATAGGCATTATCTGCAACTCTAAAATGATATATATATATATATATATATATATATATATATATATATATATATATGTTTTATTTAAGTTGTTAAATTTATAAAAGGAGTATATTTAGCAAAATATCTATTTTGAGACCGAAAGGGCGAGTTGGGTGTCTAACCCCTTCCCAGCTCGTAACTTAGCTTCCGAACCCTTATAAATCTGGGTTTTTTTTTATTTTTCTTTGTTTATCCTTAAAATGAAGATGGCAACTCTGTTATATATATTTTTGAGTCCATAATTGAGGTCGAGCGTATTCCACGTGCTTCAAGGTTTTGAAACCACCCGTCTTTCAGTAGCAGGGGAAAGGGTCTAAAAACGGGGCATTCATACTTGTCATATGACATCAATTCCCCATGTTAAGAAGGGCCAAGGGGCTACTGAGTTGTATAGTACGTGTGGAGGAACATGCTATAGATTGGCGAAACACCAACACTTTTCGTAGTGACGTACCCAACGAATGCAGTCAGTTTCAAGTGCACTACAATAATATCCCTATCGGATTGCTTTCTTGTAGAGCATGTGTCCATTAATATGTGGGCCGCAAATACCACCATGCAATTGGTCCATGACTCGCTCTACTTGGACTTGGTCTATACATAACAGATTTAGACCTTGATAATGCCTTTTATAAAGGCTATCCCGACTGATAACAAACTTTGCGGCCCATCTGTAAAGGGAAATCCTTCCTTTTCTGTCTAAACCGGATGGGTAATCATTTTTCTTGAGTACATTCCAAATGTTTGTGTACCAGGGCTCATTGTCTCTCTCGAAGCTGTATTTATTATGAAGCAGTAGGCAGGAGCGACCTTCTTTCATACTATGAATGGATGTATGTTCATGTCTGATAGGACCTAGACTAGTGAAGCCAAGGTTTTTAATGCATCTGCGAAACGATTCCTGTCTCGCGGTAGGTAATGGAATGATATGTCGTCAAACTTCTTTGCAAGGGTAGTCAAACGAGCATGATATAGCGGCAGGCGGGGATCCTGTGTTTTCCATTTCCCTTTGATTTGATTTATAATAAGAGTGGAATCACCAAAGACCTCTAATTCCTTGGTCCCTTTTCGAAAAGCTTCTTCTAGACCAAAGAATACAAAGCCAGATTCGAGTGTTGTTGGAGCATTCAAATTCCAAACCTTACAACTAGAGGTGTATGAGAATCTCTTGGGTCGATGAGCAGTATCCCTATGCCAAAACCTCTTTTATTGGTAGCTCCATCGAAGAACAGTTGTCATTTCGTGTCGTGATTTGTGATTTCAAAAATGTCTTCATTTGGGAAGTCTGGTTTCTTGGTATTTTCTGTTTCTAGTGGTAATCTGCTAGGTGGTCTGCAATTATGCTACCATTGATCGACTTGTAGGTAGCATATGTGATGTCAAATTCGTTGAGCAGGAAGGACCATTTGGCTAACCGACTAAAGAGGGACGATTTTCTGAATATATATTTGATTGTGCCCATTCTCGAGATCACTTTGAGTAGATGTGCTTATAAGTAGCTCTTGAGCCATTGTGTTGCCCGAACCAGGCCTGTGCAGTTTTTATCTAAAGTTAAGTAGTTGAGTTCGTTACCTTGTAACTTTCGGCTTACAAAGTAGATGGCGTTCTAGACATAGGAATCTTTTCTTTCCTGTGCAAGCATGGCTCTTTACGCAGTGTCTGTGACAGTGAAGTACAACAGTAATGGTTTGTGTATGAGGAGGGGCTAGAACTGGCGGACAAGCAAGGTATTATTTGATTGCTTCAAAGACGAGCTGGCATTCTTCATCCTATACTCTATTTGTATCCTTCTTTAGTAGTTTAAATAACAGATCACACATAGAGGCCAATTGTCTGATGAACCGGCTGATATACTTGTAGACACCCCAATTTCGTACCCCTGGTATGTAACATGACATGAAATATCAAGACCTGTTAAAACATAACAAATATCAAGTTATAGGGTTCAAAGATGCAAAAGACAAAGCAGGATGCGCAAAACAGTGAAATGCAGGGGATAAAGTGCCAAAAAAAGAAGTAAAGAAGCAAAGCTAGCGCCACCCATGGAAGAAGTGGGGGTGGCGTCCAGTTTACATATGGGTGGCGCCCAATTCAAGCTACAGGGAATCCCAAACTGCTACAGGACAGCTACAGTTCGCGTAATGTGCAAATCCTTCGGCGTTCTGTACAACCGGCTGAAGAAATCCCTCCCGTGTCCCTCCTTCAGGCTATAAATAGAGCCTTCGGGGTTCACTTTCAGACACACCTTTCCTTTCGAAAAACTCTCTGCGTCGTTGTTACGCTGAAGAAATAGAGAGTGAAGTGAGATAGTGAGTGATCCTTCTCTAAATCCTCGAAACCCTGCCAAATCTCCTCCAAACTTAAAACTAACCGGTCAAAGTGAGCCTTAGCTCCCCAGCTAGATTTCCACCCTATTTCCCGGATCCAAAAATATCGGAAAGAGCAGTTGCTCTGCCCGAATTAAAAGGCCAAATCAGCTACAAATAAGCCGTTATTCTGCCCTATTTCCGCCTCCCTCAAGCAATCAATCAATCAATCCTAAGCAGTTACTCCGCCCGGATCCCGAGGCCAATATTAACTTTCGAAAGCAGTTATTCTGCCCGAATCCCCGCAGCACTTCATTAAAAAAAAAGACTCCCTCTCCCTGAAGGACAGAGCGAGCACACCCTAGTCCGCCAGTAGGTAAGTTTTAAGATTTTTATTTGTAAAAAGTGCTACTTTCCATCCAACCCGATGTAAAAATATAAGCAGTTGTGCTGCTCAGATTTAGTTAGGAAATAGCACTAAAAAGAGCCATTATTATGGCCAAATATTTTTAAGTATATTTCTAACTATTTGTAAAGAGATGGCTGCAAGTCCGTAAATAATGTAGCTACGGATGTATTTGTTTTTATTTCCTATTTTTTAATGCTTTATTTATTTGTTAAATAAATATAAAAAAAACATACTTAGCCTCTGAACCCGTTTTTACAATCTCTGGTTTTCTTTTTTGGTTTTGCTTTATTTCTTCCTCAAAATAAAGATGGCGACTCTATAAAACATTTTGGATCCAGTGGGGCATCGCAACATCTTTTCTTGCACTTTTTCGTTTTTCCCTAAAAAAAAAGGAGAATGGAAATGAAAAGGTGATGTATTCCTATATCCTGGTGATAGGAGCGCAATTGTGTGATATTATTAGCCGATTTTATGATTAATTATAGAGTAAATATTACACTTTTGGTTGTTTTGTGTTTTTTAATGATTGTAGGTGTGAATGGAGCTTATAAAAGAGGAAAACTAAGGAAAAAGTGCTGGATTGCAAGAAAATGAAATTATGTGGTGTCACGTGGGCATGTGATGTGACACCCCGCTCCTTCGTTATCTCGGTTTGCGTGCTATACTTGCACTTCTTCCCTTGTCGACGGTATGTTTGGTTTGCGAGAGGGTCTAGATATGTTTGAGAGGCCATGTTAAGACCAAAACATCATTAAGAGACCCCATATAGTTGTTGACTTGCTAAAGTCACAAGTCGTGACTCGACGATAGTCGAAATGCGACGCGATTGAGGGTTTGCTTGCGTTTTGTGTTCGTGACCTCGGTTTGGGTCCTAGACCTCTATAATATGGTTTATTAACATCTTTAGATGTATTAGACTTCAAGTTGGAGGTATTCCCTAAGTCTTTCGATGATTTGGAAGTTTATAAACCCTCTTGCTTTGTTTTGCCCTTAGCGATTTCCTTCAGGCCAGTCATGTTTTGGGCAAACTTCGGGAAAATTCTGGTACTAATCCACTGAATAGAATTTTCTACAAATTTAGTATGTTTTACCTTCATACGTTAGGATACTCTCTGTAAAATTTGGTAATTTTCCAAGGTGTCTAAGTACCTTAATTAGGTCTTGACTTACGGCTGTGCCAGAATTCAGTTTTCAGAAAAGCAACTTCTGTACTTGATTTTGTTGTAACCATATCTTGATGTATATAAGTCCAAATGGAGTAATTTAAAATCCTAAAATATAATTTAATGAGTCTAGTTTCATAAAAATCAAAAATCACCTCATTTGGAGTTGTGAGCGATTTATGGTCGATTTTACACGATTGACTGTCCAGCCTCAGCTTCCCAGGCGCCCGCCTCAATAATGTGAGGCGCCCGCCTCAACTTCTGGGAGCAAATTTGCAAATTTGGAGATGGGTCAGAGTCCCAGGTGCCCGCCTCAATAATGTGAGGCGCCCGCCTCAACATAAAATGTCACTTACGGGATTTTTTGCCCTGTTTTGAGTTTGGACGAATTATACCTATCCTACCCTCATTAAACCCCCTCTAAACCCTTTCTAACCTCCCATACTTAACCCAAATCATGTACTAACATTAGTTGGAAGTTGATTAAGGTTAGATTAGTGTTTGATTAATCCTAATCTCTACTAATTGTACCAAGGAGTTCCCTATTTTGCCCTCATCACTTGGAGAGTATATATAGCCTAACCTCTTCACAATTCAGCCAAATCCTTTCATTTCTCATCCTCCACAATACGTATTATAGAGAGAGAGAGAGTCCAAGGGAGATTCAAGCCCTAGCTTCCTTCTCTCTTCGATCCAAGACGATCCATCCACCCGATTGCCTTCAAACTTCGGAATCTTGAAGCCCTCGACGAGTAGAACAACTTCACCGATCGGATTTGTGTTCTCTTGAGTTTTCACTCAAGCTAGGTAAGTTACCTTCTTTTTATTTTGGTTCATTGGCCCTAAGGAAAACAATATATGTGCTATTTGTGGGCAATGAACACCTTGTATGCCTTGTATGCCCATTTTGTGAATTTTTGGAAATATGAACTTGTTAATAACATGACTAGTATGATTTGAATGTTATTATGTGTTGTAGAATATGAGTTGTGATTTATGTGGAGTTTTATGAATGTTAGGGCTTGAGAATCAAGCCCGGATTATTGGAGGATTTGTTGTTAATTAAAGTGGGCATTGATGTGTAGGTTGATTTGGATGATGTTGTGTGTTGGGAGAAATGTGTTATCTCTTTGTTAAGGTTTTTATGAATTTAGGGCTTGGGAATTAAGCCCGAATTAATTTGGAAATTGTTATAAATCGAAGTGAGTGTCATTGTTGAGATTGATGAAATGTATAAGAAATGAAACTTAGTATTTAGACTCAACGGAGTCGAAATAGGTTCAATAAAGTGTTAATGAACTCGGGTTGAAGTCCTACGACAATTGGGATTCGTTTGATTATGGTTATGTTGAGTTCTTGGATTTTTAGGCTTGGGAAACAAGCCCGGATTATTTTGGGAGAATTGCTATAAATGCGACTGATGTGTTAATTTTGGGATGTATGAAATATGTATTTAAGGAAATACGATATTAAGACTCAATGGAGTCATTTTAGGTTCAACAAGATGTTAGTGAACCCTATGTTGAAATCCTACGATGTTCGGGTTTGGTTGGTCTTGATTGTGAGCACCCGAATATATCGAATTGTGTCCCATTTGTGACACCCATGATATAGTAGCTATTTGGGGATTTATTTAGAGCGTGCTCATAGAGCATGGAGCATTAGAGACCAATCAATGATCTCGCGTATCCTTAAGAAATGATTATTGAATGAGACTTCTTTTAGGGAATTCGCTTGAACGCATTACATGGAAAACTTCGGGGTCTTGGACTACGTAGTCTTGTCATTCATGAGAATGGTTTTGAGGATGTCGATTATGCTCGACTGTTAGACTATGGTTGAGTCCGGTATGCCTTTATGTATAAGCTTAAATGCTAAGCCTTGTTTGTGATTGTTCTTAGACTAAAATAATAGTCTTTGATTTAATCTTGAGTAGAGGACTATAGTAGACCTCATATTGTGATTATTGAGCTATAAGCTATTCTTGAATTGGTGATGACTTGAGGATTATGAATACCTCCATATGTGGTTTTTAAACTAAACTTACAAGTTAGTTGAACATGTTAAGTGTGTACAATTATGTGCATTGTTATTGGGTTTTGTAGAGCATTATGACCTACTTGAATTGATAAGTTCTTTTGTGATGGACTTGGTCCTTATTGGTTTATCCAAGTAAATATCTACTGAGCATCTTGATTTGAGTCCACCATGCGCTTGGTCGCTTTTGTCGCAATGGGACGATTCATAGCCTTTGGGAACATTCGCTATGAATCGCCGCATTGGTACCCTTTATCCTCACTATGTGGCCAAAGTGGGATGTGGTCTCGCATTAGCGCCCTCTAGCCCGATATTGAGCTCCCATTTCTCATCCTGTGGTTGGATGAATGTAACGGAGGTGCTCATTAAGAAAATCGATGAGTTGTGATCATGCGAGGATTGAATCCGCACTATGATCATTCGAGGGTTGGACCTCGTGGTTTGAATATTGAAGGGCTCGGCCCCGATCTTGGTTTTACGGCGTGCTTATGTGTAAGCACTTATATGAAAGAAAACGCTATGTGGTTTATGAAGTTGATGTTACATGATGACTTAATACAAGTTTGTTGTTGGTATGCTATTAAGATACCATGATTTTATATATGCTTGTGCATTATGCCATGCCACGACATGCTATGCCATACATTTGCATTTAGTAACTTATCGGGTCATTATGACTCATTTCGTGTGTTTGTTTTCCTTAGTTTTGCAAATGATCCCGTTAGTACGCTGTATGCGTTTCGGGATAGTGATTCCTAGAAGGTGGTCTTCCTGCTTTAAGCTTGGATTTATTATTATTATTGTTATTATGTATTTGAGACACGATTGTAAAGTTATGTAGACTTTACTTGGGTAGACTTAAGTTAGTACTTTGTTATCGTATTATTTTGGTAGCCGACTTGTTTGGTCGAGTGTTGTATTCTTATGAGTTGTTCCCTTTATTATTCGAGCATGCTTTAGCTCACTCATTCTAGTATTGTTGGTATTGTCATCTCCGACACGTTAGTCGTGAGACTTGGGTTTAGTTGTTAGAATTTGAATATCTTGTCCTTTTAGTTGATTTATTCCTCCCGCATGTTATAGCCGTTGAGTTGTTGTTTATCGTGTTGATTCTTGTTGCATCGCCGCCTTAGTTGCCGATGGTTTGTTGCCCGTGCAAGCATTGTTGGCCACGCGCGCCGTAGATTTGTCGAGATAGTCGTCGTCTCGCCCTTGTATTCCTTTCGTTTATGATTATAGGCTTGGGTCCCACTTTATGATTTGCTTCCGCAGATTTTAGTTTTTGGTTATTCGGTTTTGCCGTTATGGCTTTACATTCCTGTTTAGAGTTTGTTGGTTCAACTCTTGACTCGCACTCACTTACGCTTAGCGGGTGCTTGTCGCTTTTAGCTTGTCTTGACGGCGACCTGGGATTTCGCGATTGAGTCCTGTGGGGTCGTCCAGCTTGGTATCGAGCTATGTTAGCTATTTCGCCAGATAGGTTCCTTGCCTAGTTTGGGTGGGTTTATTGTTGAGTTATTAACGCCGAAGTGTTTTCAGAGGCGTATTATGTCGAATTGCGTGGAGCTAGTTCTAGTAGACCCTGCTCGGGTACAACTCGTGGCAACGAGTAGGGAGAATGTTATGATCCGCTGTGACTCCTCAAAGATGTTTGGGATGGAAGACAATTCTATCATTCTTGCGAGATTCTTGAAGTTGGAACCCCGAGAGCTTCGATGGAGGACCCGATGCTTCTAAAGCGTAACTTCGATAGAAAGCATGGAGAAGATCTTTGCGCCTACGTGGGTTGTACGTCAGAGAGATGGTGACCCTAAATAGCGTTTAAATTAACTGCGGTGCCGACCATTGGTGGCATGTGTTACGAGATAGTTGGAGACCATGGAGTGCCTCTAGTGTGGGAAAACTTCACGATGGAGTTTATGGCACGCTCATTCCCGGTAGTTCTGGTGAAAGAAGCGAATTCATGGCATTAGAAAAGGAGCTATGACGTGGCTCAAGATTCACCGAAGTTCACGAGTTGGCTCGCTATTGTGGTTACTTAGTACCGATGAGGCTAGAAGACCCAACGGCTTGTGAAGGGCCTAAAGATGAAATATCGTACAAAATGCTTCGCTACAACTTATGATTACCGAAGTCGTCAGATCGCGTGGGATGCAATGGAGTTGACATCGAGGAGTATGCTCAAAAGAGAGCCTCGAGTACTATTAAGGGAAATGATGGTATAGAGGGCGCAAAGACCTAGAAAATTAATCAAGAAATCACACGCACTGATCGGAGTGACGTTCTACCTCTAGCCTGAGACCCACGAGGCGGCGAAGTTAATATGTAATTTTTGTATGAGGACGTGACGCCGAGAACGTATGTTGGGGTAAGGCAGAGTAAGCCGCTTGTGGCGTGATCATGTTCGTAAGGATTGCCCCAAGATGAGGGTTAATCGGCCCGGAGTACTAGTCAACAATCCAAAGGCTCCAAGAGAGATGTGGACGGCCTAGAGTTTGAGGTCACATACAAGCGGCGGTTAATATTATGGAGTTTTGAGACTATCCGAAATAGAAGGTATATTCTTGTATATATATACGCAAATTATACCGTTGTTACTATTACCCTTATTACGAGTACACGTTTTAATCGGTAGTCATGTGCATTCATACATACATTATATGGTGTATCAGGTAATATTGGTTATTTGCTCAATCGGGAATAATACCCCAATGTGAGATCGATATATGACATGGTTTGTTTTGTGAATTACCGGTAGGTAACGCACGGTGTATGGATTCTTGGTTAGTCTTGATATATAAGACTATGCTATATATGAGTTGTGGGTATATATAAAGGCCATAGTATGTATATTTATGAAGCACTTAATTGTATATTGATACTTATCGGTTTGGTATGATGTTTGTATATTCTATAAGGATATGTTTTATGTAATGAGTAATATTATACTATATTGTTGTTAAGGGTTATTATGCGAGTAAGATATACACTGACTTTTGTGAGAAGATTGAAGAATGCGATTTAGAAGATAATCATGGTTACACGGGAGAGATTGACGCTTCACCGTGAGTATTGAGACGTTAACGTTAAGTTAGGATGCTTAGTGTATGCATTGGTTGTAGACTTGG
>JABEVN020000832.1:0-27865 GCA_013146195.2 Codonopsis lanceolata | reverse complement strand
TATCAGTGAAATCGCTTAAAATGCCAACCTTTTGTGTCGAGTTCTATTGCGACCGAAATGTCAAGGTCACGTCCGTCGATTTTAAAATATTTTGAGTCCTTGCATGTTCGTTTCTTGTCTTGTCTTGTTTGGCGCTCCGGTCCGCGTTCCCATCCCGGGTTCGGGGTCGGGTCACGCTTGGCTATCGAGCTCGTTAGCTATAAGCGAGATAGGTTCCATGGCCTTGGTTGGGTTTGGGTTGTCGTTGAGTAATCATCGTCGAGTGTTCTTGTCAGTGCCTATTCGGCATGTTCTTTTGTACAAGTATAGGACTTGGAGTACTAAGTTCGATTCGGTCTAGATTGTCGTGAGTGCAAGCTTGTGTCTAGGAGTATCATATTCCTCCTATGTTGCTTTTAAGCTGCAGTTATACCAAGAGTGTGTATTGCTGCTTTGTCGAGCTATTGTTCCTTGTTCGTTGTGAGTGACCAAATAAGCTCAGGTTGTCGATCAGCGTGATCGTGGTGTTGGAGTGCCTTTGAACGTTGTTACACCTTCTTGAGCGGCGTGGCTAAGCCTCCCGTAGTACCTAGTGTATTATGTGATTTCTACATAAGTATATATATCTACTTTAGTACCTAAACGTGAGTGCTTGGGCTGCCTAGTGTCGGGAATTGGAGGACTTTTTCCTGCTGCCTGTTATTGAGATTGAAGGGATACCCTAATAATCAAGGTATTGTTGTGGTTTCAAGTTGAGACTTGGTGGGTACCCGATAAGTGATCGGATGACCTATGATTGGATTAATCGTCAACTCGTTTACAGCTTGACCCATAGTGATTTGAGGTCTACTAGTTAATAACTATTAGCTAGCCAAGGATTATTAAGTTATTGTCTTGTACCGTTATTCGACTAATACGTTGATAGAGTATTAGCATTTTGTAAAATGATTTATCTATCATTAGTGGATCGTTAAGGGTATGAATGTTCCATACTTGGTATACTTGTATAGTAGATTAAAATACTATGTATATGATATTGATTTCCATGCCTATATGTAACTATATTATATGTGCATGAGACCTTCATAAAGGATGATCTTATGTGATTTGTAACCCCTCCCGCATCCTATACGACGAAAGCTTTTGAAGTCACTTCAGAGGGCCCTTGACTTGATTATCAAGAGGTATTCGTCGGAGAACTAGAATGGTATAATATGATATAGGAATTGACTGAACCCGTTACCAACTGAAATGAAATTGAAAGTGGTATCTTGTTTTGCTTGTGCAAATATGTGCAACGTGTATATTGAAATCATGCTATGAATAAATTGAACCTATGACATGAACGGATGAATTACATGGTATTGAATGTCTTCTTTGAAAGGCGAATATGTGGTCCATGATGATTGACTACTTGATTTTAGTGTAAGGCGTTAGACCCAAGAGATTCGTGTTGTGACCGAGTAATTTAGTTAGCCGGAAAACTCTTTGTTGGAAAGTTTGTTAGTTCGGTGCAACCACGTCTTGACATGCATCTGAATCACTGTTTAGTTGATAAAGAGGAATTTTCACCTCAATGTCCACGTTTGTTGGAACTTGGTAAGCCTCGATAATGTCCTTGAACCCCGTCAAGAGTCAAGATGACTTGACTTTGGAATTGATTGGAGATGATATTTAAGTATTTCTTTCCCCTACCGCCTTCGCAGATTCAATTCTTCATGACCTGTATTTTTTTTGTATACGGCTTCTCTACATTTGTTGAGCTCGTTAGTTCAACTGTCCGACTCGCACTACTGTTTTGCAAGTGCTTGTCCTCTTCTTGCCTTGTCCCTGCGGCACGACTTTGAGATTCTGGTAGTTAATGAATTTCCAGATGTCTTTTCTACCGATTATGATTTACCTCCCGACCGAGAATTAGAGCTTTGCATTGAGCTTTTGCCAGGGACTTTGCCTATATCTAGAGCGCCTTACAGAATGGCTCCAGCGGAGTTGAGAGAATTGAAAGAGCAGTTGCAAGAACTTCTAGATAGAGAGTTTGTTAAACCGAGTGTGTCTCTGTGGGGTGCACCAGTGTTATTTGTGTGAAAGAAAGATGGTAGTTTACGACTTTGCATAGATTATCGACAGTTGAACCAGGTTACTATCAAGAATCGATATCCCTTGCCACACATTGATGATCTCTTTGATCAACTTCGATGCTCAGTTGTTTATTCCAAGTTTGACTTGAGGAGTGGTTATTATCAGTTGAGAGTTCGGGCAGAGGATGTTCCTAAGACAGCCTTTCGTAGACGTTATGGCCATTATGAGTTCGTGGTTATGCCTTTTGGTTTGACGAATGCACTTGCAGTCTTTATGGATTTAATGAATAGGGTGTTTCGTGAATATCTTGATCGCTTTGTTGTTGTGTTTATTGATGATATCCTCGTATACCCGAAGTCGCGAGAGGAGCATGAGATTCACTTGAGAGAGGATTCTTTCAATCTTGCGTGAGAAGAAGCTTTACGCTAAGTTCAATAAGTGTGCATTATGGCTGGAACATGTTTCTTTTCTAGGACACGTAGTATCTAGTGAAGGTATAGCAGTGGATCCATCTAAGGTTAAGGCGATTACTAAGTGGAAGACGCCTAGTACGGTGACCGAAGTCCGTAGTTTCTTGGGCTTGGCAGGTTATTACCATAGGTTTATCGAGGAGTTTTCGAAAATCGCTACTCCGATGACTAAACTGACATAGAAGAATTCTTCTTTTATATGGAGTGATAAGTGCGAGGCTAGTTTTCAAGAATTGAAAAGAAGGTTGACTACAAATCCTATCTTAGCATTGCCTAATGGTTCGGAGAACTTTGTTATTTATAGCGACACTTCACTAGAAGGTTTGGGTTGCGTACTTATGCAGAATGGGAGAGTCATTGCCTATGCTTCGAGGAAGCTATCACCTCATGAGTAGAATTATCCGACGCATGATCTCGAATTAGCCGCCATCATATTTGCACTTCACAAGTGGAAGCATTATCTTTATGGAGCTAAGTTTGAGATATTCACTGATCACAAAAGTCTAAAGTATCTCTTCTCGCAGAAGGAGTTGAACATGCGACAGAGACGATGGATGGAGAAGCTTAAGGATCACGACTGTACTATCTTGTATCATCCGGGAAAGGCTAACGTTGTTGCCGATGCCTTGAGTAGGAAAGTGTACATGTCTTGCTTGATGATGAGAGAGTGGAAGATGCTTGAGGATGTTCGCGAATGGAGTCCAGTTGTGAGTGAGCATAGTGTTATCTTTCCTAGTGTACATGCTACGCCTGCTTTGTTTGGGTTGATTAAGGAAGCTCAGGCTACTAATCCTGAACTGAGGAAAATTATTGATGGATTGGATGATGGTAAGACACCGGAGTTTGCTATGAACACTGATGGGATTTTAACTTTTCGAGGTAGAGTTTGCGTTCCTGCTACCGATGGAGTTAAGCATATGGTTCTTGATGAGGCTCACAAGGTCAAGTACACTATACATCCAAGGAGTACCAAAATGTATAGGGATTTGAAGAGACAGTTTTGGTGGAATGGAATGAAGAGAGAGATCGCAGAGTGTGTATCTAGATGCTTGACATGTCAACAGTGAAAGCGAACACCGAGAGACCGGTTTATTGCAACCACTTGAGATACCAGAGTGGAAATGGGAGCATATCACCATGGATTTTGTGACGGGATTGCCATGCACTCGTCGAGGTTTTGATGCAGTATGGGTTGTTGTGGATAGATTGACTAAATCTTCACATTTTATTCCTATTACGATGACTTATAGTTTGAGTCAGTTGGCAGCATTGTATGTTCAGAAATGGTGCAACAGTCAGCTGAGAGTGTTAAACTGATTAGAGACAGATTGCTTACAGCTCAAATTAGACAGAAAAGCTACACAGACAACCGGAGACGTGACTTAGAGTTTCAGGTTGGTGATCATGTATTCTTGAAAGTATCGCCCTGGCGCGGTACTAAGCGATTTGGGAAGAAAGGTAAACTTTCACCTAGATTTATTGGACCGTTTGAGATCTTAGAAAGAATTGGATCCTTGGCGTATCGGTTAGCATTACCACCTACGTTATCAGGTGTTCATGATGTATTCCATGTCTCGATGCTACGCAAGTATTTGAAAGATGAATCGCATGTCCTTGTTTATGATGAGATTTCATTCGAACCTGATCTTTCTTTTGATGAGAGACCGGTGATGATTCTTGACACTAAGGAGCAAATATTGAGAACGAAACAGATTCCGTTAGTCAAAGTCTTATGGAAGAACCATGACATTGAGGAAGCTACATGGGAAACCGAGCTCGATATGAGAGAAAGATATCCTTTCCTATTTGATGATTCTGGTATGAATTTAGGGACTAAATTCCTTTAAGTGGGGGAGGATGTGAGAACCCGAAACCTACTTGTATAACTTGTCTTCTATACTTGTTTAACATGATTAGAATATGTTTTTAACATGCTAGTAGTATCCCCAACATGATTGACTTGATTGCATTCCTTGATCGAGCCGTAATTGTCGTATCGAACGCCTATTGCCTTGCATGCTCTAGATTGACTTGTTCTTGCTCGGGCTTTGATCTTTTGGACTTAGCCAAGACCTTGAGAGACTTTTATCATTGTTATAAGGACCCTTGATACTCATTCTAATGCTTCTTTGAGTTGCATATGCCTTATATGCGTTATACGTGCAAATCTGGGCCTGTTTGACCTAAAGTATGGCCTGAGGAATCGTTCCACCCTGCCAACCGAACATTTTGGGCATTGTTCGGCCACAAGAACCGATCATATTGAAGGATGTTTGGCCATCACAACCGAACAGAAGAAATTTCCAGCAAAACGGGATTTTTCTGCAACATTGGCTGATTACGATCTTACCCTTACTAAACCTCTTTCATTAGTGACTTAAACCACTTATATTAGAGTCTTATTAGCCTAATCTAAGCCTAATTAAGATTGCTAAACCTATTTCTACCATTCATCAAGTGACACGTGTATTCCACTCACAGCTTAATCAAGATGATTCTACTACATCAGCCGAAGACTTCATTTTACGATCTATTTCTTCTCTTTTTCTTCTTTGCTCTGGAGAGAGCTTGTGCGTGAGAACCTCGGTGAGATTAGTGCGTGAGGGTTTGACTCCAAATGATCTCAAGACCCGCTTGCGATTTCGAGACCGTCGTTGCGTAGCCGTCGTCGAGACGAGCGATCGACACCGAACAGTTTTTCTTGCTTCGTCTTTGCTTGGCTTGAGGTAAGCTATCGATTTCCCTTAGGTCCATGTTAGAGATAACATGATACCCCCTCTTGCTTCCCTTCTCTCATGTCTAAATCATGCTCTCCATGTTTTCTACCATGAAAATGAAACGTTTTAGAGAGTATGAATTTCTGGGAATTATAGACCATGAATGTAAATGTCGTGATTTGGACACTAAGCCTAGAAGTAAAAGTGTTCTATACTACGTTAGAAATAACTATTATTCTTGGGTCATAGACTTTCGACCATTATTTGGGAAAACGTGATCTAGGGTTCCATGAAAATAGGAACTTGAGTTTATTGTTAGCTATCGTTATAAATTGGATTAATGACCTAGATTAATCAATGCGATGACTTAGAAAAGAGTTGGAAATACAAATAGTGTTTTAACTCTATTTGGTTGGATTATAGAAATGACTCAACAGAGTCGTCATTAGTGAGCTATTGAACAATACCGGCTCAATGATTAATCCCTACGACGTTATTACATGCGTTCAAACTAGAAAACTAATTCTAGACTCTTGAAATGGATTGACTGTCATGCTCGAATCTTTATGACATAATAAATGCGTACTTGATATATTGAGCTCGAACTGATACCAATGGATTGACTGTCATGCTTGTATCTTTATGACATAATAAATGCATACTTGATATATTGAGTTCTCTCTTGTCGAGCTCCATCTTGATTGTTATTGATGAGATTATATACTAATCTTGAACGAGGACGCTCTTGTCGGACTCGTTCCATACTGATTGATTGTTGAGTAAATACTACTTGGCATTGCATGAGTCCAGCTGGCGTACTTGATCATGTCACACACCCTCCACTACTGGCCACAATGGGGAAGAGCTCTCCTTGGCCAACCAATACCCGACCATTGAGATTGACTTCATGTTTATCCCGAGAATATCCTCGGAAGATCGATGTATTATCACTCTCATCGATTCATGCACGTCATGAAGGTGTCTGTTTTGCAGGTCTGCGTAGCGGCCCGGCTCTATATCCTCACATTATGTGAACTATGTGCAATAATGTGCATCTCATATACTTGATCTACATGCTTGTAATATTGTCTTGCCTAACGTGTTGCATATTGCCATGTCATGCATGATTGATAGCTTACGAGTCATTATGACTTACCCATTCCCCTGTACTTTTTTTAGATTCTAGCAGGACAGGACCGTCCCGTTGAGGCTCGCAGTACTCGTTCACTTTAGTTCACTTTTGATCAGACTTTTGCGGTTGAAGAGGTGGTTTTAGAAGTCCTCTTCTCTTCTTTTGTATTTTGCAAGGACGATGGGTATAAGCTAGTCATCTAGACTATGCTTGGGATTGTATAGACTTGTACTCGGGTATCCTGTTAGCTACTTGTAGTATTAACTCTTGTAGTATGTATACTCCTTTTGATGCCGGCAATTGTGTTAGCCGTACCTTGTATATCGTGTTGTTGTTCACTACGTATAGACTTCCGCTGAGCATTCCATTAGCTCTTATTTATTTCCTTGTTATATTCACTGCTTAGCTTAGGTTCCGGCTGTAGTGTCGCCGAAGACTTGAATTAATTGCTTAACTGTTTTATCAGGTGAAATCGTTTTTAAAATGCCGACCTTTTGTGTCGAGTTCTCTTGCGACTGAAATGTTTTGTCACGTCAGTTTTAAAATATTTTGAGTCCTTTCATGTTCGTTTGTTGTCTTGTCTTGTTTGGCGCTCCGATCCGCGTTCCCATCCCGGGTTCGGGGTCGGGGTCGCCACAAGAACACATTTGTGAAATTACCTTCGCCAACAAACAAATGACACGTAAAGAAATTTGTACCTCAAGTTGCACAATTTCTCTCACTAAAAACACTAATTTTGTTAACAAGTATTAAATTTTAAGTCTTGATTTTGATGCTCTCACCGAGTACAACACATTTACACAATTACCTTCATCAACAAACAAATGACACGTAAAGAAATTCGTGCATTAAGTTGCACAATTTCTTTCACTAAAAACACTAATTTTTCAACAATAGAAGAGATGTATCCCACATTGGTTAGAAATTGATGTTGGTTTAAAAAATTATATTATTGAGTACCAATAGAAGAAATGCATCATACATTGGTTGGAAAGTGATGTTGATTTTCAAAGTCACTAGAAAACAAAAAGTTTTTAAAGCTTCCACATGGATGCCTTAGAATTAAGATTTATTCAAAGGTGGTGATGTGACACAACCATAGTGCTCCTCACCACTTTATATATATATAATAAAAGATTTTTACCTTTATTACCAATAGAAAATGTTAGATTTTAAAGTCTATAGACTACATATTTTCACTTTTACAATAGATATATCTCACATGGTTACAAAATATTCTACTACTATTACCAATAGAAGAGATGTATCACACATTGGTTAGAAATTGATGTTTGTATTAAAAATACTATTATTAATTGCTAATTGAAAAGATGTATCATACATTTGTTATAAAGTGATGTTGGTTTTCAAAATTTTTTGATAAAAGACTTCTACCATTATTACCAATAGAAGATGTATATCTCACATTGGTGAAAAAATGATGTTGATTTTGAATTATTTTAGATTATATAAAAGATTTACTATTATTAGCAATAGAAGATATATATCACACATTTGTTATAAATTGATGTTGGTTTTGAATTACTATTATTACTAATAAAAGAGATAAATCTTACATTGGTTAAAAAGTGATGTTGATTTTAAAAGTGTTTAAATAAAAAGACTTCTATTTTTATCATTAATAAAAGAGAAGAGAAGAGATATATCTCATTATATAGAAAGAGATGTTGCTTTTTGATATTTTTTTAGATAAAAAATTTCTACTATTATTACCAAATGATGAGATGTATTACACATTGGTTAGAGAGTGATGTAGGTATTAAAAGTATTTTTATAAAAGACTTAATACCAATAGAAAAAAAATATGTATTTCACATTAGTTAGGAAAGTGATATTGGTTTAAAATATTTTTAGATAATGTATATCACATTAATTAGAAAGAGATCCACATTATTTAGAAACATATATTGGTTATAAAATTTATAGATAAACAATTTTTTATGCTATTATCAATACAAGAGATGTATCACACATTGTTTACAAAGAGATGTTGGTTTCAAAATAATTTAAGATAAAATAATACTACTATTATTGTTTTTATGTTATAACCAATAGAAGAGATGTATCCCACATTGTTGAGAAAGAGATGTTGATTTCAAAAGTTTTTATAAAAAAATATTATTATTAATATAGAAGAATGCATCTCACATTTGTTAGAAATTAATGTTGGTTTTAAAAATACTATTATTACCAATAGAAAAGATGTATACCACATGATTAGATGTTTGTTAGAAAAAGATGTTTGTTTTAAAAGTTTTTAGATAAAAGTTTTAAACTTTTATTACTCATAGAAATAGAAAAGAAGTATCTCACATTGTTAGAATACTACTACTATTATTATTTTTATGTTATAACCAATAGAAGAGATGTATCCCACATTGTTTAGAAATAGATGTTGATTTCAAAAGTTTTTATATAAAAGACTATTATTACTATAGAAGAATGCATCTTACATTTGTTAGAAATTAATGTTGGTTTTAAAAATACTATTATTAGCAATAAAAAATATGTATACCACATGGTTAGAAAGAGATATTTGTTTTAAAAGTATTTAGATAAAAGTCTTAAACTTTTATTACCAATAGAAATATAAAAGTATCTCACATTGGTTACAAAGAAATGTATCTCACATTATTTATAAATGAGTATTGGTTATAAAAATCATTAGATAAAGATATATTTTGTTATTACCAATAGAAAATATGTATACCACATGGTTAAAATGTGGTGTTGATTTTAAAGTTTTTAGATAAAAGACTTAAACTTTCATTACCAATAAAAATGTAAAATAAGTATTTCACATTGTTTAAAAATGAATTATGATTTTAAAAGTTTTTAACAAAATGACTTCTAATATTATTATCAAGTTAAATGTTAATTTTAAAAGTCTTTAGATCAAAAAAAATTATTATTATTAATAATACAAAATATGTATCTCACGTTAGCTAGAAACTTATATCAATTTTAAAAGTATTTAGGTAAAATAATCGTTTAATATTAGTAACAATAGAAAAAAATTATAAACATGGAAGAGATTAACAATCTAATTATAATGTCTAAAAGTTATATATTATTATTATTATAATATATATATATATATATATCTTATTGTACCCGTGTAAAGCACATGCTAAATAACTTGCAATATTAAAATGTGACTTCAAAACGGGGACCATGTGCTTATTTATAATAAGGAAAACGTTTCTTTAAAGTTTGTGTATACAATCGATGTTTGTACAGTAAGAATGATATCACATTGATAGGCCCTTTTCTGCTCTTATAATCAGATAAAGACATGAGCAAGACAATAATTAAATGGGGACAAGCTGATAAACTATGTCACGGTTTTTAATTATATTTTCAAAAATGCTATGATAGTTTGTGGATACAATTGATGTTTGAAACGAAAGGTTTCAAATATTTGAAAATGACAGAGATCGATATTCTTAATAAAAGAAAAATATGCACACAAAGCCACTATCATAATTTAGGGATCAGTAGAAAAACGCTCACACATAAAATTAAGTAGAAAAGATGAAACCAGTAAATTAAACAAACACCCACAAAATTAAAACAAACATCGGGCATAATAAATTTCTTAGAAGCCATTTCACTAGAATTTGATGCGAGAAAAAGACATAAGCATATATATTTTGATTCACTTTCGTTTTAAAAAATCAATTACTAAAGATAATCACATCAAAACAGAGGTCACCATTAGACTCAGAAGGTCCAAATTAGTCTAGACTCTCCGGAGGTGACAAAAAACGACGGTCGCAGCACCCCTCACACACTCTACGTGCCACTACCGAGAGTGGGCGTCGCTTTTGTGACACATAGACGCTGACTGGATGTTGAATCAGCCATAGGGATGACGTGGTGCTGATTAGATCGATGACATCATCATCTGACTTGAGAAAAAAAGTGGGCCCCACTATGCTGATGTAGCATATGACGTGGTGGCCAAGTCAGCGTTGACTGTTGACCTGTTGACCAATCAACGGTTGACTGATTTCCGTCTCACTCTCCCAGTCGGAGAGTGTACTCCACTCGCCGCCTTCCCGAACTCCGATGAGGTCGCGAACGGTGACATTGGATTCGTATCGTCGAGTACTTTCCAGTCATGTACTTTTTACAACGAAAGGAGTGCCACAAAAGGCACGTACATCGAGGCCAAGAGTAGGGAAGTTGGGATGTCATTTTTATAACCCGGAAAATTGATTCGCGAACGTGATCCGCGAGTCAACTTCTCAAGGCCATAAAACATTCATTTTAAGTTCAAATTAAGCCTATAATATGTCGTTGAAAAGCCCTTGCGGAGTACTACCAGTATAGACCATAAAACCACGGTTTTACAGAAAATAAACAGGTCAAAGCATCATGCAAAGTTTAGGAAAAATCAATTTTCAACAAAACTTGGGCTTGCGATATTTTGAAAAATACCCAACGGATTTCAACGAGAATTTAGTATGTTGTTTGCCTTGTTATAGGGAAGACAGAAATATAAATTTTCTCAAAAATAAAATCGTTTTACACATGAAATAATAAAACTCATTTGTTATGAGATATTGCATTCAAAAAATCAAAAAAAAAAAGAAGAAGAAATAAAGTATTGCATTCTTGCATTCGAAGAAAAATATGTTCTGCATTCTTGCATTCAAGAAAATAATGTTGCATTTTTGCAACTCAAAAGAAAAAGTGTGTTGTGTTTTGACATTCAAAAGAAAATACATGTTGCATTTTTTACACGCATTTAAGACAAAATATCTATGTGGCATTTTAGCACACATTTAAATATTCCTTTGGCGCATTTGCATTTGCATGCACAAGACTGTTGATAAATTATATTTATGAATTAACAATCCATTATATGTGATTATCTCCAAATAGTTGCATATTGCATTTGTTTGAATAAAAATATTTCAAGCATTTAGAAAAAAAAATATTTCTGTAGCATTTTGCATACAATATATCTCTGCAGTATGTGCATGTATCCAAAAAAAAATATCCGAAAAAATGCAACATGTATCCGAAAAGTATACTGCATGAGCACGCATCATAAAAAATATTTTGAAGCCCAAGCATGCATCATATAGTCAAAATATATCAGTTACATGAAATATGCATCGCAGAATCAAATAGTTGCAATTGCTCAAGTATGCATCGCAAAATTAAATAGCACAAATTTCATATTTTTGCTATGAGTGATTGCTAAATTGCATCATTTTAGCATATAAATTACATGCATAAGCATCAAAATCAAGAGCAGGTATACTCCAAAAGTCCAAAATAGCAAAGAAATTCAGCAGATCTGAAAAATCGACCAAATGAGTTTGTGAAAGAAACTTACAAAGGGAATCAGAAGATTAGACACATGCATATGTCGATCACGAAGGATATTGCCCCAGTCATCCTTCGAAAAGAGATACTTGACATGATTTCGGGTCAAATGAGGAAGTTCCCGTCTCTCTTCACCCGAATCTAGGTACATCGGCGCTTTCCCCTTCCAAAATCGCGAAGAAGAAGCCATCTATCAAGCAAAACAATCAATTTGGCGAAAGAAAATCAAGAAAAGGCAGAGAAATGAAGAAGTAAGCTTGCCGGCAACAATGGAGGCAGAAGAAAATGTGGAAGGAAAGAAAATGAAGCTGCTGCTTCTATTTCCTTCATCTCCCCATCAGTTATGAAGAAAAGGGTGAAAAGTTTCACTTTCCCCCCTCCAAAGTTCAAAGTGAGCATCCAAACTCTCAAGTTTGCCCAAATTGCAAAAAGCCCCTGAAAGCTTAACGGAAAGTTAACAAAGTTAGCTTTGTTAACAAAAAGTGACGGCCATCCATTAAAGTTCAAAAGAAAGCTCATATCCCCAGCACGTTAGCCGCAAAAAGATTAGAAAAGCAGAAATTATAATTCTTAGCGAGAAATCAGTAATAAAAGGAAAGTGCAACGGCAAAAGCAGCAAGAGAAAGAAAGAAAAAATGCAAAAGAAAAAAAAATGCAACAAGAAAGAAAAGCAGTGCAAGAAAAGAAAGCAGCAAAGCAAAAGAAGAACAGAACAAAAGCAAGAGAAGGTAAGGGAGGTAAAGTATTAATATTTTACCTGCATGCATCTCACTTGGTTGTTGGATCTTTTCCGCAAGGGGTTCATACCCCGAGTCACTCAGGGAAAAGATTTGGTCCCACTATTGTGTTCGACGAAGGGTGCCTATCCCTGAGGATGCAAAGTTTTATGATGTGCTCCACCTGGTTGTTGGATCTTTACCGCATGGGGTGCAAACCCCGGGTCACTTAGGGAAAAGATCAGTTCTATGGTATCCCACCGGTTGTTGTTGGATCCTTTCCGTAAGGGGTGCATACCCCGGGCCACTTAAGGAAAGGATTGGGTCTAATCTATCCCACCAGTATGACTGTTGTTTGTTCGCATCAGGCCAAACTACGTTTGGTCTGATTCCTTTTATTAAGGGATACGTAGGCAACCTATTTCGATAGGTCAGACCATTAGAGCATTTAACTTGCATATCTACTAAAAAAACTACGATAACATGCTATAACCGACTAAATATGTCTAGGATATGTGAGATTTGAAATGCATTATAAACTGTTGCATTATAACTGCTATCTGTTGCATTAGTCCCCATTATAAATTCCACAAAATTTGGGAGTCTATTTCTTATCAACGATGTTCGTTTACTCGGTAAGCTGCGGGTTACCCGTAAACTCCATCGTTGAGGGGCTCTATAGACACTCCAATTTCGTACCCATGGTATGTAGCATGACATGCAATTTCAATCCCTGTTAAATCTTAACAAATGTCAAGTTACAGGGTTTAAAAATGTAAAAGGAAAAGCAGGTTGCCCAAAACAGTGAAATGTAGGGGCCAAAGTATCAAAAAACAGCTTAAAAAAAGCCTAGGCGCCACCCACAGCAACTCCAGGCGCAGCGCCCACTCCTCCTATGGGTGGCGCCCAATAGTGCCTTGTGCACTGTAGCTTTCTTCCTAAGGTGCAACTCTCTCAGCGCACGGTACAAGCCAGTGAAGGACATAAAAGAAAACTTAATGACGAAGGAGTCCCCATCTCGGCCTATAAATTGAAGGCCCCGGATTTAGTGAATTTACTCCAGTTTTACACACACAGTTCACACATTCTCTGCACGCAGTTAAAACACCGCTGATGAAATACGTAGTTAGAGCAATCTTGAGAGAGAGAGAGAGTTCCCCTCCTTTAAAAAGCCTTGAAGCTCCGTCAAATCTTCTCCAAACTCAAATCAAACCAGTCAAACTGAACCTTAGCCTCCCCAATAGGATTCCACCTTATTTCCCCGGTCCAAAAATCCCAAAAAGAACAGTTGCTCTGCTCGAATCCAGAGGCCAAATCCGCTAGAAGCAAGCAGTTGCTCTGCTCGATTTCCGCCAGTAGCAAGTAAACAATAGAAAAAAACAAGCAGTTGCTCCGCCCGTTTCCCAAGGCCTAAAAGCAAATTTCGGAAGCTGTTACTCTGCCCGAATCTCCGCAACAGCAAAAGACTCCCTCTCCCGGAAGGACAGAGCGAGCACACCCCACGCTCTTAAAGGTAAGCCTCTAAGAGATTTTATTAAATTGTGCTATTTTTAGCCGACCCGATGTAAAAATATAAGCAGTTATGCTACTCGGATTTCTACAGAAAATAGCACTAAAAAGAACCATTATTATGACCAAATATTTATAAATATATTTGTAATTCCTAGAAGGAGGCTGCTGAAGGTTTGTAATAATGTAGATACAGATATATATGTTTACATGCTTTATTTCATTTGCTAAATAAATATAATAAAAGCATATTTTAGCCAAAACTAATTTTTGAGACCGAAATGACGAGTTGGGTGCCTAACACCTTCCTACCTCATAACTTAGCCTCCGAACCTTTTCTTACAAACTCTGGTTATTTTTGGTTTTTCTTTATTTATCCTTAAAATAAATATGACGACTCTGTTGCAATATTTTGGATCACAGTGAGGCAGAGCGTGTTCCTACGCGCCTTCGCAACATCATTTTTTTTGCACTTTTCCGTTTTCCCCTAAACAAGGGAAGATGAAATGAAAAGGGTGATGCATTTTCTGTATCTTGTTTTCCTCTAAACAAAGGAGGGTGAGATACGAAAAAATCCAAAGCACTCATAGTAATCCAAAATGTACTCAAGTCCACAGTGCAGCAGGGCGTGTTCCCACGCGCCTTCGCAATATCCTTTTTTTGCATTTTTCATTTTCCCCTAAACTAGGGAAGATGGAATAAAAAGGATGTTGCATTTTATGCATCTTGTTTTCCCCTAAACAAGGGAGGGCAAGATACATAAAAACCCAAAGCACTCATAGTGGACTAAAGCACACTCAGTGATCGAGGGGTATTCAACGCACTTTTTGACAACACTCTTTTTGCACTTTTAATTTCGTTTTTCCCTAAAAAAAGGGAAGATGGAATGAAAAGAGTGATGTCTTCCCCGAGCCGCGTGTTCCCCTAAAAAAGGGAGCGCCATTCGGGGAATCTCTTGGGGCACTCACAATACCCCTAATGGAAATGATTAGTGACAGAGATTTCAAGCCGACATTGTTTTACCATTTCCAAGGTATATACTCCTAATGGAAATGATTAGTGACATAGATTTTCAACCAACATTGTTGTACCATTTATGGGGTATACACCCCTAATGGAAATGAATAGTGACAGAGATTCCAATCGAGATTTTGTACCATTTTCGGGGTATATACCCCTAATGGAAATGATTAGTGACAGAGATTCCGTCCATGATTTTGTACCATTTCCGGGGTATATACCCCTAATGGAAATGATTAGTGATAGAGATTCCAACAGAGATTTTGTATCATTTATGGGGTATATACCCCTAATGAAAATGATTATGTTTGGTAAAAATGAATCCCGGTCAGTAGTTAACTTTTCAGAAAGTCTGTGCTAAATTATAATATATACACACATATAAGTTGCTTCTACTATTCTGTTGTCCTATTGTTGATTACTACAATATATAAATATTTTGAACAGAGCTTGAGCTAGAGTTCGAGCTTGCATTTTTACATTCAAGTTAGTTAAACCAACAATGCAATTCAATACAAAATATATTCTATTCCCACACCGCTGTTCACGTATGTGCATGGGTTTAAATATACAATTTACAGAAGAGACAATCTAAGAGATAATGATTAAAGTAGTTTGCATGGGATAGAGATATACAAGTACCTGAAGAGATAATAACAAAGCTAAGGTTTAGTGTTCAGCTTGGACTACTTTTGCTTGGTGGATGGTCGGGATGGGGGATGTAAAGGCAGTTGTGAGGGCAGCCTAGAGATCGTGGGAAGAGGTACAAAATATAATATCCTTGATTACGGCCATAGGGAGGACACTTTCAGACAACGAGAAAATTAGCATACTCATGACAGTTTGGTCTTGTATAAATCATGTTTGGTATGTGGGATTCGGTTGGGGAGGGAGATCACTATCCTTATCGGCAAGAAGGTAAGTGGATGGGGTAGGATTGCTACCGTCAATAAAGCCTATGAGTTTTTGACCACGAAGGAAGGGGAGCATTTGAGTCTTCTGGTAGAGAAAGTTAGTTCCAGGAAGTTTGAGGGAGAGATAATGATGGGCAGAACTAAGGGAGGGGACAGTCAGACATGGGGTGGACGAACTAGAGGGGGAAGAGCTAACAGGTTGTCCCATTGTTCCTAGTGGCTCTGTTACCAAGTTAAACTTGTAAGCCGAGAGAATATCTCCAGCTAAACAAGGACTCCTAACAGCTAGCATTGTTGGATAAAAAGGTTACAAATGTCGAAAACAGAATCTGGATATATTGTAGAATCATGCACAATACACTTTCCTTTTATTCCTTTCAAAGATTTTGTCAATTAGAATTTGAGCAGTCACCAAATAACTACTAAAAACTGTCACAACCAAATTCTAGCAGTGAAAATAGGTAACATCGAAAGTTTCGGGGGTGTGAGACCCCCGCCAGGGTTATTCGTTGCGAAAACGATAAATTGAAAGGAAACAAAATATTTGATTATTAACACCCGTAAAGACTGTAAAACTTATGTGAATGTGCACTCCGCATCCCCAGATCCACAATATAGTAATTCCGAGCTCACCCATCTTTGAAACATAAACCTCGATTATACCAAATAGTCAATGATTTCACTTAAATCATCAACAAGCATCACCAAAAACACCATTGTACATGCATGTGCAAGGGTTTAAATACATCTATGAAAAACGTTTGTTTTGAGTCATGGAGTCAGATAATTAAAAAAAATTGATTAATTTATGAGGTTGGAGGGAGTGTATTGCGAAATGAAGGTTTATATATTATTAATATATATACCAATCAAGTTCGTTATCTAAAGGGTAATCATGAGTTACCTCGTGCGAACTTGAACTTTGAGCGAAGCGGAAGAATTTCTGTTTGAGCTACGATCTTCGTATGTCACGATCAACGATCCTGCAAGTCTCTCTCGTCGGATTGATATCACATATCACGAATATCAATATCTGGTTCACACCGCAAATCCAAGCCTCTTGATGGATAGGCTAGAGAGAGTATTTGGTGAGATAGGTTATAGGAGAGAGAGAGAAGGGCGGCCTAAGGAGACATATTCTTGTAGGTGTGTAATATGTTATTAGGGTTTTATCCCTTTAGTTTCCTTATTTATATTATTGTATAAGAAACCATATTTCTTGTAGGTTAAGTTAAGTCAATCCCGAACCTTTTCGGATTAGGAAACTAATTAATCTTAAATAATATAAATATATTCCATGTGAGCGGATGTAAATAATCGGACCACAAGCCCAATTACTAACATCTCCCACTCGTACACATGGACTTACCTCTCTTACCACATCGTATCATCAAAACCCATTAAACACTGCCTCTTCATACTGGAAGTGAAGCATGCGACATGACGAGAAAGATAAAGGGAGGAGCGATATACCAAATCACCATCTGATCAAAATAGAACATCCTCGTTAGAAAACAAAACTCGTCTATACCCCAGACCGTATATACACATCAATTTAAGCATTCTCAATCCCTCAAGAGCAGTGCTTAAACCTCAACATGTTTGTGTATCAAGATCAATCTCTTGAACCGTATGTTCAATATGATCGCCATGGCATTGAAACATAAAAATAGAGATGTATATCATACTATCTTCCTTAGACACTCATATCAATCACTCTTGATTAACTGCTTTCCCAGCAATACTCCGTAGGACTGTATGTGCATATCCCGTTGGTCGGCATGCCAAAGTAGCATCATCAACGTCCAAGTTTATGATATAGTTCTAAGTCACATAGGGTATAATCGTGACCTGGATTTGATCACTAGAACTCACATAGTGATGAAGCAGGGATCATTCAACCACTTTCTTAAGTCGCATTATAGTCACATACAGAATGAAGTGTGTGCCATGACAGAACTCCCACACGAAGTAGGTATGTCATGTTGAAACGTCATACAAACCTCAGTCTAGCCGCCCTTCTGGCATCTAACCTGAGTACTTAAAAGTAGTCACTCTTCTAGTGTTTCTTTTAAGATCTCACATTCGGACTTTTCCTTGGGATATAAAGTCAACCTTTATAAAATGTCTCATCTTGGCTGTATACCAAGGCGATAAATGTAATGTCATTTGCGTACTTCCCTTTATAGGTGCCAAAGACTTTTACTATCTCAACTTGCTAACCCATCTAGCGACAAGGTGAATTACTCGTATGAGAGGGTCAATTCAATATCCACGACATCTTTTTAATCAAAATATATATGCTACGCAATTTAACATAAAACCATCCAATTAACATATAAAAGGAATTAAATGAAACTGCAATTTATTCAAATGATAATGAAAATAATAATAAAATGTCAACAAAAGTGTTCTCAGAATAAATGTCAAATCATAAGAAGCCCTAGACCCAACATATAATCTTGGAAGATCTCTCTAGCTAGAGGCTTAGTCATAGGGTCAGCCAACATGCTTCTAGCAGGAATATATTCTAGAACAACTTTCTTTTTTGCAACCATGTCTCTAGTGAAATGATACTTGATATTAATGTGTTTCGTCTTCCCATGATACTTGGGATCTTTAGTGTAACCTAAAGCAGCCATGCTATCACAAACAATGGCTACAGGACAATCCACATGCGTCGTAACATCAAAATGTTGAAGAAAACTCCTCAATGACACAGCTTCTTGAACCGCAAATGAGCAAGCCATGTACTCTGACTCCATCGTAGATAAGGCGGTGCTAGTTTGTCGCTTGCTACTCCAAGAGATAGCTCCACCACTAAGGAGGAAAACATAGCCCAAAGTAGATTTATAACCATCTACATCTCCAGCCCAATCCGCATCAGTGAAACCTTTCAAGCTCAAATCCCCACCTTGGTAACATAGGGTTAAATTTGTGGTTCCCACCATGTAACGCAAAACACACTTCACTGCCATTCAGTGTTGAGGTCCAGGATTACTTTGGAATCGACTCAACATCCTAACTGCAAAGCATAGGTCAGACCGAGTACACACCATAGCATACATCAAGCTTCCTATCGCATTCGCATATGGAGTCGTAGACATTCTCTTCTTCTCTTCTTCATTCTTAGGGCATTGGTTTGTACTAAGGGCACATCCTTTTTCCATTGGAGTGACAACGGGTTTTGAGTTAGTCATGCCAAATCGTTCGATAACTTTCTTAATGTAAGTCTTTTGAGACAAATCAAGAAATCTTTTCGAACGATCCCTAATGACTTTTACTCCAAGCACATATATAGCTTGCTTCAACCAAGTCTGTCGTATCGAAAAGCACAGACAGCCACTCTTTAGTGGTATTTATCATCTCCATATCATTCTCAGCTAGTAGGATGTCATCAACATATAATGACAGAATCAAGATCTTTTTCTTGGATCGTTTAACATACACACAGTGGTCTTCCTCAATCATCACAAAGCCAATTGAGGTTATCGCTTGATGAAAGCGAATGTACCACTGTCTAGATGATTGTTTGAGACCATAGATGGAACGTTTGAGTCAGAACACTTTGCGCTCTTGTCCCTTGACTTCAAAACACTATGGTTGAGTCATATAGATCTCTCAATCTAGTTCTTTATTGAGAAAAATAGTTTTAACATCCATCTGATAAAGTTCTAGATCCATGTATGCTACTATCGCTAGGATTAGGCGAACAGAGGAAAATCTCACCACAGGGGAGAATGTCTCCTCATAGTCTAAACCCTCTCTTTGGGTAAAGCCTTTCGCCACAAGACGTGCCTTATATTTGTCGATTGATCCATCTGCCTTTCGTTTGACTTTGAAAACCCATTTGTTTCCAATAGTCTTGTGACCTTGCGGAAGATCAACTAACTCCCAAACCTGATTCTTTTTCATAGAGGAATTTCATCTTCCATTGATCCATTCATTGTTTGTAGGTAAGGAAAGAACTTCTTTGAACGATGTAGGCTCACTAGAGTTGTAAGAAGTAGTTAGGAAAGATTCCTCTTTGATCGCGAATTGACAACGAGGTATATTTCCATGTTTACTTCTTCACTCTAGTATCGGACTCCCACTAGGATCCGTACTCCCATTCGGATGAAGATCACCTTGACTCTCATTGGCGACTTCCATTGGCTTAACCTCATGTTGTACCGTAGGATTAGGTTGAAGCAATTCCCCACCTTCGCCAAAATATGTCATATGTTCTTCTTCCATCTCAAAAAGTTCAAAGTCTTTCCTAACTTCACCTATCTGTGGGAAATCACTCTCAAAGAAATCAACATTGCGCGACTTTGTTTCAGTCATTCCTACGTCAGGTTGTCCACCGTACATAACATAACCCTTTGAGGTATATGAATACCTTATGAAAACACACTTGTTTCCTCTAAGGCCTAGTTTTCCAAACTTATTGGAGGTACTATGGACATAACCTGCACAACCCCAAGGATGAAGATGCCCCAGTTTAGGCTTCTTACCTTTCCAAAGTTCATAAGGGGTTGTGGGAACTGACTTAGAAGCACTCGGTTAAGTATGTAGGTGGCAGTCATTAGCGCATCCCCCCAAAACGAAATTGGGAGGTTGGCCTGTGCCATCATTAACCTAACCATTTCCAACAATGTTTGATTCCGTCGTTTTGCAACAGCATTTTGTTGCGGAGTTCTAGGAATTTTCAACTGTCGGCGTATTCCTTTTTTCTCACACAATTCTTTAAATTAATCAGATAAATATTCACGGCCCCGATCAGTTCTAAAAGTTTTTAAGCTTTTATCCTTTTGATTCTCAACCTCTGCAAGAAAATGCTCAAAACACTTAAGAGCTTCATCGCGGCGAGAAATAAGGTAAACATAACCATAGCGTGTGTAGTCATCGATAAAAGTGAGAAAATAGGAAGCTCCATGACGTGCCTTAACATTCATTGGTCTGCAAATGTCTGAATGAACTAACTCTAATGAATGTGTGGCTCTTTTTGCCTAACCAAAAGGCTTTCGGCAAGCTTTTCCTTCCAAACAAGATTCACACAAGGGTAGGTTGACTTTGGTGAGAGACCCCAATAGGCCTTCTCGAGCCAATCTAGTCATCCTATCTTTTCCTATAACTTGGAATTAGAATCATCATAAACGATACAAGAAGAAGAATTAATAGAAGAATTATGAGAATCCAACAAATGTAATTTAAAGAAATTATCTGACAAAAAACCATGTCCCAAAATCTCATCACCAAAACAAATATCCAAGTGATAATCACTAAAATTAAAAGAATATCCATGTCCTAGCAATTGTACTACTGATAATAGATTATGTCAAATTCCAGGTGCATAAAGAACATCATGAAGAGACAATGTGCGCCCATTCTGCAATTGAAGTTGGTATGAGCCAACTCCTTTGACTTCAACAGACGAACTGTTTCCCATGAAAATTCTTCTTGTACCCACAGGGGATTTTCGATAATCTACGAATCCTCCTCGATCCCTAGTCACATGTTTTGTGGAGCCCAAGTCTACAATCCATACAGGGAGAGATTTGGCTAATAAAAATGAGAGCAAACACAACTTTGCAAGGAGATAGGATTAAGGGATACCTTCTTGGGCTCAAGATCACAAGTCCGAGCTAAATGACCCAAGGTACCACAGTTGTAGCACTTCTACTTAGCAATATTCTTTTTGCCTCTACGGCGTTTAGTGATCTTACTTAGTTTTGGTAGATTATGAGCTTGCATTCCTTTAACTTGTTTTTTACGTTGCCCATATGGCTTGCGTGGACCCTCACGGGAAACAAGAGAAAGGTCACATGTTGCAACACTCATTGTGCGACTCGTCTCATAGCACTTAGCCACAAGCTCATCTTTGCGATTTTGAGCTAGGGTAGAATTACCCAACTCTGGTTTAGTCATTACGGTATCTAAGTTCTCAAGAACCTCTTGCTCATGTAGCAAGCACGTGATTTTTCTTTGCCAAACACTATAGTTTGAGCAACACAATTTCTTATCCTTTGTTAAGGTCAACGGTTACATTCTTAGAAGTCATTTCACTAGAATTTGATGCGAGAAAAAGACATATGCATATATATTTTGATTCACTTTCGTTCTAAAAAATCAATTATTAAAGATAATCACATCATACACGTAAGGAGGAAAAATCTGCGAGGCTCGTCATCACAACCAAAGTATGCATAACGTAAAAATATTCATAAATTGATAATCTAAACAAAAGAAATAAGATAGAACAAATCCATCAAGCACACATAATATTCATAAATATTTTCACTTCTGAAAATAAAATTATTGGGACTTGTATAGTCTCAATCGCAATTTTAGAGCCCAAAATGATAATTAATTATGCTAAAAATAACCTAAAAATAACTAGTTTAACATTCACAAAGAATTTTAAAAAATTACCAAACAGTCCCTAAAGGTTACAGAATGACAAATCAGCCCCTAGAAGTTATTTTTGAATTTTTAATAAATCAAAAAACACGTTTTTATGCTATGAAAAATCAAAAACACATACTTCCAAGCTGAATTGATCAAAACAGAGGCCACCATTAGACTCAGATGGCCCAATCTATTCTAGACTCTCTGGAGGTGACAAAAAACGACGGTCGTAGCACCCCTCACACGCTCTACGTGCTACTACCGAGAGTGGGCGTCGCTTTTGTGACAGAGACGCTGACTGGATGTTGAATTAGCCATAGGGATGACGTGGTGCTGATTAGATTGATGACATGGCACATGACGTCATCGATGACATCATCATCTGACTTGAGAAAAAAGTGGGCCCCACTATGCTGACGTAGCATATGACGTGGTGGCCACGTCGGCGTGTTGACGATTGACCAGTTGGCGGTTCACCGGATCGGAGAGTGTACTCCACTCGCCGCCTTCCCGAACTCCGATGAGGTCGCGAACGGTGACGTTGGATTCGTATCGTCGAGTACTTTCCAATCATGTACTTTTTACACCGAAAGGAGTGCCACAAAAGGCACGTACATCGAGGCCAAGAGTAGGAAAGTTGGGATGTCATTTTTATAACCCGGAAAATTGATTCGCGAACGTGATCCGCGAGTCAACTTCTCAAGGCCATAAAACGTTCATTTTAAGTCCAAATTCAGCCTATAATATGTCGTTGAAAAGCCCTCGCAGAGTACTACAAGTACAGACCATAAAACCACATTTTTACAGAAAATAAACAGGTCAAAGCAGCATGCAAAGTTTTGGAAAAATCAATTTTCAACAAAACTTGGGCTTGCGATATTTTGAAAAATACCCAACGGATTTCAACGAGAATTTAGTATGTTGTTAGCCTTGTTATAGGGAAGTCAGAAATATAAATTTTCTCAAAAATAAAATCGTTTTACACATGAAATAATAAAACCCATTTGGTTCGTTATCGGGTAAAACTTTTAAACAAACCCAAAAACAAAAGCATGCAATTCATGGCATAACGAAACAAGCAATCAAACATATAGGCTCTGATACCAATGAAGGTTTATATATTATTAATAGATATACCAATCAAGTTCGTTATCTAAAGGGTAATCATGAGTTACCTCGTGCGAATTTGAACTTTGAGCGAAGTGGAAGACTTTCTGCTTGAGCTACGATCTTCGTATGTCACGATCAACGATCCTGCAAGTCTCTCTCGTCGGATTGATATCACGTATCATGAATATCAATCTCTGGTTCACAACGCAAATCCAAGCCTCTTGATGGATAGGCTAAAGGGAGTATTTGGTGAGATAGGTTATAGGAGAGAGAGAGAAGGGGCAGCCAAAGGAGACATATTCTCGTAGGCTTGTAATCTGTTATTAGTGTTTTATCCCTTTAGTTGCCCTATTTATATTATTGTACAAGAAACCCTATTTCTTGTAGGTTAACTTAAGTCAATCCCGAACCCTTTCGGATTAGAAAACTAATTAACCTTAAATAATGTAAATATATTCCATGTGAACGGAAGTAAATAATCGGGCCACAAGCCCAATTGCTAACACGAAATATTATTATCGTCACGATTTACGTCATTGTATAATTATTAGTAGCTTTACCTCTAGGTTGGCTTGTCTTCCTATTTGGCCTCGTAGTTACATATAATGGGCCTTTTAAGTCTTCATTCACAAGCAAAGGAAGAAATATAATTTCTAAGTTTTTAAGTATTCAATCATCTTATTCTTATTTGTCCATCTTATTATTCTACAATTTTTCAATTGCCTATCCCAACAATTCATCTGACACAGATTCCGACCTATTAGACGATGATCCCATACCAAATGTTATATCGTGAGTTGGACTTGTGTAATAGCACGTTTGTAGTCTGATTATATTCTTTATGTATTTTGCATTATTTATGTGTTTTAGGTTGTGGTAAAAATATATATGTCATTGGAATTTATTTTCGAGTCTCTGGAAATTAGAAATTTGCATTTTATATATACAAACTAAAGAATTATAAGGACGTCAATTAACCATAGTCCAAGGGGAAGAAGTGTAAAAGCAAGTGCAATGGCAGATCATTGGGGAGCAACTGGTGGTAAACGGTAGGAAAAAAAATAATTTTAAATTGATGAGGAGCATTATGGTTGTGCTACCTCACCACCTTTTGATAAATCTTTATTGTAAAGCATTCATGTGGAGGCTTTAACAAACTCTTGGTTTTCTAGCCATTAACTAATAATAATACATAATAATAATCAATATGATAATGAGTATTAGTATTAGTATTAATATATATAACTTCTTTTTTTGTCAATAGTAGAAGACTTATATTTAAAAACTCTTACAACTAATATTACTTCTAACCAATGTGAGATAAAACTCTTCAAGGTGGTAAATTGCTTCTAATGATTCACTTTTAACACCATACTTTAAGTCTTGATATTTTATTAATCTAAAACTTGATTTGGACAAAAAAATATATCATTTTGATACTCTCACCGAATAGAACACATTTGCTCAATTAACTTCGCAAATAAACAAATGACACGTAAAAAAAAATTGTGCCTCAAGTTATTACCAATAGAATATGTATATCTCACATTGGCTAGAAAATGATGTTGAGTTTAAATTATTTTATATTATTACCAATAAAAGAGATGTATAACACATTGTTTAAAAAGAAAATATTAGATTTTAAAGTCTTTAGACTAAAGATTTTCATTTTTACAAGAGTTATATCTCACATGGTTACAAAATATTCTACTATTATTACCAATAGAAGATATGTATTAAACATTGGTTAGAAATTAATGTATGTATTAAAAATATTATTATTAATTACTAATTGAAAAGATGTATCATACATTTGTTATAAAGTGATGTTGGTTTTCAAAGTTTTTTGATAAAAGACTTCTACAATTATTGGTTAAAAAATGATATTGATTTTTAATTATTTTAGATTACATAAAAGACTTACTATTATTAGCAATAGAAGATATATGTATTTTGGTTTTCTAGCCATTAGCTAATAATAATACATAATAATAATCAATATGATAAGGGGTATTAGTTTTAGTATATATAACTTCTTTTATTGTCATTAGTATAAGATTTATATTTAAAAAAATTTACAACTAACATTACTTTTAACCAATGTGAGATAAAACTCTTCAAGGTTAGATATTACTTCTAATGACTCACTTTTAACATCATATTTTAAGTCTTGATATCTTAGTCATCCAAAACTTGATTTGGACAAATAAATATATCATTTCGATGTTTTTACTTAGTAGAACACATTTACAAAATTACTTTTGTCAACAAACAAATGACAAGTAAAGAAATTTGTGCCTTAAGTTGCACAATTTCTTTCACGAAAAACATTAATTGTTTAATAAATATTATACTTTAACTCTTGATATCTTATTCATCCAAAACTCGATTTGGACAAATAAATATATCACTTTGATGCCCTCATCGAGTAGAATACATTTGCGCAATTACCTTCGTCAACAAACAAATGACACGTAAAGAAATTCGTGCCTCAAGTTGCATAATTTCTTTCACTAAAAACACTAATTTTTCAACAATAGAAGAGATGTATCCCACATTGGTTAGAAATTGATATTGTTTTTTAAATTATTTTAGATTATATAAATGACTTACTATTATTAGCAATATAAGATATATACTTTTGGTTTTCTAGCCATTAGCTAATAATAATACATAATAATAATCACTATGATAAGGGGTATTAGTATTAGTATATATAACTTCTTCTAATGTCAATAGTAGAAGACTTATATTTAAAAATAATTTATAATTAATATTACTTCTAACCAATGTGGGATAAAACTCTTTCAAGGTTAGATATTACTTCTAATGACTCACTTTTAACATCATATTTTAAGCTTTTTATCTTATTCATCCAAACTTGATTTGACAAATAAATATATCATTTCGATGTTCTTTCGAGTAGAACACATTTGCACATTATTTTTGTCAACAAACAAATGACACGAAAAGAAATTTGTGCCTCGTTGCATAATTTCTTTCACTAAAAACACTAATTTTTTTAATAAATATTATACTTTAACTCTTGATATCTTATTCATCCAAAACTCGATTTGGACAAATAAATATATCATTTGATGCTCTCACCGAAGTAGAACACATTTCGCAATTACCTTCGCCAACAAACAAATGACACGTAAAGAAATTGTGCCTCAAGTTGCATAATTTCTCTCACTAAAAACACTAATTTTTCAACAATAGAAGAGATGTATCCCATACTGGTTAGAAATTGATATTGGTTTAAAAATTCTATTATTAAGTACCAATAGAAGAAATGCATCATACACGCATAAAAGTGATGTTGATTTTCAAAAAAGTCACTAAAACTAAAACTTTTTAAAGCTTTCCACGATGCTTTAGAATTAAGATTTATTCAGCATGAAGAGTAAGTACACAACCATAAGTTTACCAACTATATATATATATATATATATATATATATATATATATAAGATAAAAAGATTTTTACATTTATTACCAATAGAAAATGTTGATTTTAAAGTCTATAGACTAAGATTTTCACTTTACAAGAGATGTATCTCACATGGTTACAAAATATTCTACTATTATTACAATAAGAAGATGTATCACACATTGGTTAAATTGAATGTTAGATTAAAAAATACTATTATTAATTCCAATTGAAAAGATGTATCATACATTTGTTATAAAAGTGATGTTGTTTTCAAAGTTTTATAAAAGACTTCTACCATTATTACTAATAGAAGATGTATATCTCACATTGGTTAAAAAATGATGTTGATTTTAAATTATTTTAGATTATAAAAAAGACTTACTATTATTAGCAATAGAAGATATATATCACACATTTGTTATAAATTGATGTTGGTTTTAAATTACTATTATTACCAATAAAAGAGATAAATCTACATTGGTTAAAAAGTGATGTTGATTTTAAAAGTGTTTAAATAAAAGACTTCTACTTTTATCATTAATAAAAGAGAAGAGAAGAGATATATCTCATTATATAGAAAGAGATGTTGCTTTTTGATATTTTTTTAGATAAAAAACTTCTACTATTATTACTAAATGAGATGTATTACACATTGTTAGAGTGATAAATAAGTCTTTTTATAAAAGACTTAATACCAATGAAAAAAATATGTATTTCACATTAGTTGGAAGTGATATTGGTTTAAAAATCTTTTAGATAATGTATATTATTATTGACAAAGAGATCCACATTATTTAGAAACATATATTGGTTATAAAATTTATAGATAAACAAATTTTTATACCATTATCAATACAAGAGATGTATCACACATTGTTTACAAAGAGATGTTGGTTTCAAACTATTTAAGATAAAATAATACTACTATTATTATTTTTATGTTATAACCAATGTACAGATGATCCCACATTGTTTTAAAGAAATATTGATTTCAAAAGTTTTTATATAAAAAAATTATTATTATAGCTAAAT
>JABEVN020000831.1:0-27877 GCA_013146195.2 Codonopsis lanceolata | reverse complement strand
TTCATATACCCTCTAATAATGTCTTTTCTCAACCTATGATGTCTCACTTTTATACATAATTTTTATATTTGTCCGACTTTGTCCTCTCCCTGCTCATGGGTGTTAAACAAGAATGAAAAATCATACATGTGATGATTATTTTTGTCATATTTTACTTGTGACGCAAAGTGAGATTTGATTATATTTTAATAATTTAGTTTTTCATTTGATATTTAAAATATTTTTTAATTAAAATAATAAATTATTATTTCAATAGTTATACTTTGTCTCATTTTAAATTCAAAGGCGAAAAAAAATGCATTACTCCAACAAAAAATGAAATTTAGATTCTATTCAATTTATTATTTCATTTCCTTCGCCAACCTCATTATTCATAGACTCACCACCACTACCACCTCAAATTTCACCATTAGCACAAAAGTTAATTTTTGATATGATTTCATTTTCTAATTCCTTACTCCTACCTTCAAAGTAACTCATTTGCAAAAGTCATCATTTATGGACACCCACGACCACAACCTTAAATTTCACTTTTTACAAACTCAAATTCAAATTTTTAAATTTTCAAATTTTCAAATTGAAACTGAAACCCATATGGATCTTTGAAAATTTGATGATTTGAAAATCTCACAATGTTGTATTTCATCTAAACCACCACTGTCATCCCTACAATCACCTGTCATCACCGCCCCTAACACCATTATCCTTGCAGTCATCAACACCGTTGTTACCATCATCAAGAAACGCACTCGCCTCGCCTTGCACAAATGGAGACATTAAATCTCTTTAACTTTCGTTTAGTCGAACTTTTTTCTTTAAACATCTCTCATTTCTTAGTTCTAATACAATTTTTGTACAAATTACTAAGTAAGGAGAAAATCTAATTTTAGGATGAGATTACTTAAAATGACGTCGGTTGGTGACAACCTATTTCAATAAAAGGAGAGTTGCGGTAGAAGAAAGAAAGTCGATAACCAAAGGAGGGAATATAGAGATTCTCACATGTAACTACCTCGAGTCCGATGAAGAGGAGCAAGCAAATTAAAGACCAAAAGAGGTTAGAGGTTTGGAACCTAGTTATGAAAATGAGTAAAATATTTTGAATCCAGTTATTTACGATTACTAACAATAGTTTTGTTTGTAATATCTATAAGTTAAGGACAATTGATAGTTTTAAAAGTTCTTGTAGTAGTCTGAAAATTTAAAAAAGGTAAATAGTAGATTTTAACATTTTTTTCTAATAAAACGCATAGATTCATCAATTGGTTCTTCATTTTCTTCATCTTCTGGACATTATGACACATTTTCTTAACCCGTTTCTCTTAGCTTATTCATGGGTAATAACTAAACATGTTACAAATTTGCTTAATAGTTTGATACTCACTAACAAATCTATCATTATAGTTATAATTTTATATATACATTTAATAATGTCTTTCCCGAACATATATAAATAAAGAAATAAAACTATATTATTTTTTAGTTTCAAATATTTTTTTAAGTTTCGAATAAAGTTTTAGTCTTTTGAGTAAATGTATTTTTGTCATTTTAGAATATATTGGACGATATTTGTAACGATAATGGTAGGAGGAGAAAAATGATAACAAAATCAAAATACAAGTCGAAATGAATAGAATTCAATAATGTAGGACCTAACTTTAAAATATGTACAAGTCAAGAGATCAAATTATTATTTAATTATTTATGGAATTAATTAGTCTATGACAAATTTACTTGTTCACCTTAATTAATAGTGAGTGATTTATTATAGTTAGGGCTATTTTTGTCCAAATATTACTTTTTGTCATGGTGAATTTACTTGTTTTGTCCTTAATTAAATGATGGGTAGTTTATTTGGTGAAGGGTTATTTTTGTCTATCAATTAAATTGTAAGAAATAAGCTTGACTTTTATAGTAAGAGAGATAACTAAAACAACATGGTTTTATGAGTGTTTACCAAGTCGCGGTCCAAAAGTTATCCATAGCACGCTTTAAACCAAAATTTTCAATATCTATCCATCGATTGTTCGAATTTTTGGTTCATTTTCCTTGACCCATCTCTTACATTTTATTTTCCTTGGTTATATACTATTTTAATTATTTTTTCTTTATGTCTGATTTTTAAATTGAATCATAATACTTGAATTATTTTTTAAAAATTACCAATTTTGAAAAGTATAATTTTTAAGGTTTTATAATAAAACATGTTAGTATATCACAAACAATTTTTCATTTGTCTGATATTATATGCGCTATCAATTTTTTTTAACATTAATGTAACTTTTATTTATATATATTTGTTTGTATATATTTTAATATCATTTTTTAACACGGGAAACACATCAGTGAATTTAAATTTTGTTGAGACTCCAAAGTAGAGAATGAGGGAAAGTGAACATCAATTCCATTGTTTAGAATTAGAACTGTGGGCTTCAATGTAAATTTTATTGTTTATATCCAGAAAAAAATATTAGAATTGGAATTGAACTGAAATTCTTAATATTTTTATTCTATAAATTGATTTTTTTTCTCCAAAGGTAAAATATTTTTAAACCCAAAGACTCTTGATTTTCATTAAAATTTTTATTTATATTAATTTTCTTATACGTTTAGATTTTTAATTGAACTCTACATGAGAACCAAACAAAATAATCTTAATTTTAATGTTGATATCCAATATTACACATCAAACTCATAATCTTTATGTTGCAATCATTTGAGTATTTTATTAGCACTAAAGTTTTAACTATTGTATTGATATGAATATAGGTTTCGTGCATCGCACGAGTGCTTTGATTATAATTTTCTATAATTAACTTCATTTTTTAATGTACAAAGTAAACTGTTTTGGTCAAGGACATGTCACTTCGATATCAATTTAAAGATTTGATAAAACAATCATTGTTTTTATTAACATAATTTTCAATAATTTTTTTATATGCATATTGAACTCGTGATTTTTCATATAATTATTCGGTTATATGATTATCATTAAAATTTTATATTGTTTTATCTATATCAATATTGAACAGTGCATTACACGGTTGTGTTGTAGTATATACAAAAACAAAAGTGCATAATTTTTAGAAATTTTTCGCCAAAACTCACTTTTCAAAAATGGAATCACTTATGTTTTGTTTATGTCAAAAAAAATTGAAATTGAATTTGAGAAATGTCATTTAATGATGTTGACAAAAACTATTCCAATTGAGTTTACTTTTTTTATTTGGAGAATTAAATTTCAAAAATGACATATAAGTAATTACATACCAAAGTCATATAACTATTAAATAATAAATATTACACAAAAATAGAGTAGAAATCAAATTTTTAGGCAAGCTATTAATAAGTCAGACTCCATGTGCATATAACTAATTACAAACAAAATCAATATATAAAAATAATTCGTAAAAATGGTATTTATTCAAAAATATTGAATAGCTTAATGTTATTATAAATAAAAAATAGGTAAATAAAAATACTTACGATTGTTTTTAATAGACCTTGAAATACAGTTCTATATAATATTTAAAACAAAAAACAAATTAAAAATACTCATATGTCTGACTTTGTTTGTTTTTTTAGTTTGAGTCCGTCTTAATTTAAATTATCACTAGATTTTGTGTCCGTGCTTATGTCACGGTGTCAGTATGAAACTTATTCAATATATGTAGCGGACAATATGCAAATGAATTGATATATGCTTTATATTTTGTAAATATCGTATGAATGCATACTACACAACTGAAAAAATAAGACAAAACTCAATAAACTAAACGAAAAAATACATTTGATGATGGTCCATTATAAATAAGTAAGAATACCAAGAAATTTATATCATGTTCAAATTAGAGTGACATTTTCTTTTTTTCTTTTTTTGTTAATTTTTTATGTAATTGAAAATTTAAATGTAATATAAAAGTTATGTTGTTGACAGAGATACATATTTTTTTATGGTTTCAATTAAATAGACATATAAAAATTAAGATGCAATTTTTTAATTACATTACATCAATGAACAATACATATTCTGAAATCTCTAACTATGAGTTAAACTTGAACCATACATACTCGTGAATATTTCAATTGAATTACATATTCTGAAATCTCAAACTGTGAGTTAAATTTGAAGGTTGGAACTCAAATAATGTTGTTTCATAACATATTCTATTCACTTGAGTTATGCAATGACACGGGATTAATTGTTATAAGGCTGGAAAACCATGTTTTAGAAGGTTGAGTTCTTTCAAAGGGCAATTTTGGTGGTACTTTTTTTTATTCCAATAATGTCAATGATACTATTTGATCATAGAATTTCTTTCAAATTCCAGATAAAACATTTTTTGTTGATTATATCTTACACAATGTCTGTAACGCCCCGTATTCTTGCATGTGCATCGTATGTCTGTCTTCATACTTTCTTGATTGATTGTGAGCATGTTTACTTAGTATAGAAATGTCTTAGAAACATTCATAAGTCATTCATGAAGTCCTTAACATGTTTAGAATCATATAAACTTGCTTGTTGAATCGCCGGTTTGATCGCTTTGATTTTGGCCTTAGCGATTCCCCTCGTTGCTCGTATTTGCTTCTTTTTCGTCGTACGAAGTGTTCGTTGAGTTCTTGGCCTTATATTCAGGTCTTAACCATGTTGAAACAAGTTTCTTTCATGTCCAAGATATCCTAGTTCGATTGGTGTTTGATTGTAGTTTGATTCGTTAACCATTCGTCGCGTGAGTTGAGCCTTGTTCTACCTTGTTCCGGGTGTTGTTCGGGTGCGTTTCCGACTCGTTTTGAGTAGGGTTAGACCTTAGAATGATTTCCCATAAGTTTGGGATCATTTAGGACAAGTTTAGACCAAGTTTTGGAGGTTCTGGAGCCGAGGCGCCCGCCTGGCACCTTTCGAGGCGCCCGCCTCAAATGCAGGGAGCAATTTCAAAATGAGCTGAACATGGAGTCAGCCTCAGTACATGAGGCGCCCGCCTGGGCATGCTTGAGGCGCCCGCCTCAAGTCCTGATACACTACGGGATTTTTTTCCCCTGTTTTGGAATTGGACGACTTGTACCCCTTAACCCCCTATCTAAACCTATCCTAAACCTCCCTAACCCTTCTCACTTAAGTCCTAACATCCCTAACTAGTTTTAATGATGGATTAAGATTACATTAGTGACCAATTAAGCCACAAAATCAGCTTGGAAAGGGACCACATTGGCTTGACACTTGTCCCACTCAAAATCTAGGCCAATATAAGCCTTGCAATCAGATTTTGACTCTCATTTCTCACCCTCACTCTCCAAAAACGAGATTCATTCTCTCTCAAGGTTCTTCCATGGCTTCTTGAAGCTCTCATCTCCATCTTCCCTCATCCACTCTCCATTTGCCCAAGCTACCTTCATCAAAAGTGTAGAGCTCAAAGAGTAGAGCATTTCCATCCGATTGGTTTCTTCCTTTGCTTTCTTTGGTGTAGAACAAGTGAGTTACTTTCTTCTTCTCCTTCTTTTAGTTCTCATTGACCCTAAGGAAACAAAGCCTATGGTGATTGAGGTCAATGACGACACTTTTATGCTTCCTATGCTATCTACTTGTATGTTGAAAATTATGAACTTGCTAGGAGCATGTATAGGTTGGTTTCTTACCTATGAAAGTTTATAAAACTCTTGCATCTTATTTATTTATGGCTTTGAACATGTTAGAAACATGTATTGTATTTGTTGATGAAAATGTGGTTAAGTGAGAATGGCCTAAATTGAGCTTACATGATATGTTGTATGTTGTATGTGTTCTATCTTCAATATTGGACTCTATGATGAACATGGATCACATTATAATGCCTTGGTGAAATTATGACCTTGAAGAACTTAGTAATGAACTAGGTTGAGTTATGAAGCACATAGCTTCAACTACCCTAAATTTGGGAATTTTTAGTAAAGACTCAACGGAGTCGACTCTAGGGAAGATTTGAACATGTTAAACCCTAATTTAAATCCCTACGAAGTTTGGACACCGTTTGGTCAAGTTTACTCAATTTTAAGTTGAGTCTATTATGTGCAATCGAACCCGTTATGATTATTTTGGTTATGAGCATTTAGTTGCCTTGACTTGATTTATTGTAGAGATTTATACCCTACTTGGTCGGTCGAGTTCGCTCTTGTCGAATTCGATCATTATTTGGTCTTTACGAGTAAACATCTACTTGTGCATTGCATTAAGTCCAGCTGGCACTATTTGGTTTGATTTTTATGTCAGGGTAGGACGATGTATAGCCTTCACGAATTGAGAGATTCGTGCTCGCTATGGATCGCCGCACTGGACCTCACACACCCCTCCATTGTAGGCCGCAATGGGGAAGTAGCCCCTTTGCCGTAACAATACGTGCGTCACTGGCTGCTATTAGCCGGCGGAGTTCGGTATATCGATGCAAAGTCACGAGCATCGTAGTCACGATATTGGGTTAACAAACTATTTTGCAGGAGCTACGAAGCGGCCGTGCCTATATCATATCCTACTTGTATGATTTATTTCCTTGCACTTACGTGAAAATGTGTTAAGTGCTATATGATGAACGTGAACCCTAATTGTGATAAATGCCATGTTATAACATGATCATGCATTTTAGTAACTTACTAAGTCTTTCGACTTACCCTATTTGTTTGTTTTGTTTCCTTAGATCCGAGCCGAGGAGACGGTCCGGGATAGATCCGCTTTATTCACGTTTGGTTGTTTGTATTCGCAAGGTTGCTCTTTTGGACTTTTATTGATTAGTCTTTTATTTTGGAAAGGACGTTGGGAAGCAAGTCATGTAGACTTGTCTTGGGAATTTTGTTGTTGTAGTAAACTTAAACATTAGACACTTGTAATCTTTTGTATGCCGACTTATATGTCGAGCCTGTTTATATGTTATGGTTCGCTACAGTTTCTTCCGCTAAAGCTCGTTAATTATTATTGTTGTTGTTGTCTCCGGCATGTTGTGGCCGTTGAGGTTTTATAAGCATGTGTTAATATTGTAGGAGTAGTTGTTGGGTTCCGGCTGTAACGTCGCCGAAGACTTGTTTATTTTTAAGTTGCTTTTCCGGCCAAGTGTAGCCGAGTTGTTGTTCGTATGCGATGTTGCGCCACATGAATTTTATAATCCTACTTGTGCATGCTTGTGTTATTGATTATTTGGACGGCGCGACTCGGGATCTCGCATTGGGGTCCGGGTCGGGTCGTCACAGTTGGTATCAGAGCTATAGGTTAGCTGTCGGCCAGGATAGGTTCCATGGCCTAGTTGGGTTGGTTATTTGTGTGTTGATTTTAACGTCGAGTGAATTCTTGTAGGAGTCCGATGGATAATCCCAGGAGAGGTAGACCCAGGAGAGTTCCGGTTGAACCTGAAGTAGAGGTACCGCCGCCAGAGAATCCGGTAGGACCGGATATGGCTGAACTACATCGCAGATTATTGGCTTTTCTGGCTGGGGCAGGCCAGGGAGGTCAGGCAGGAGGAGCAGCACCACCACCACCTCCACCACCGAGACCAAGGACTGACACTACTCTCTTAGAGAGATTTCTTAAGTTAAAGCCTAGTTCGTTTCTTGGAGAACCGAAACCGAGGGAGGCCGAGTTATGGATGGAGGAAATGATCAAAGTATTGTCCATGTTGGGGTGTACTGACGAAGAAAGAGTTATGCTAGCAACGTTCAAATTTAAGGGAGCCGCCGAACATTGGTGGACCGTGTTGAAGGAGAGTTGGGAGATGCAACAAGTTCCCATTACTTGGGCCAATTTCCAAAGAGAGTTTAAGAATGAATATGTGCCGGATGTAGTGCGCAACCAAAGGGAAAAGGAGTTCTATGATCTTGAGCAAGGTAGCATGACAGTAGCGGAGTATTCCGCGAAATTCACAGAATTGAGCCGATATTGTACGTATCTGATTCCCACGGAGGCACGGAGAACACATAAGTTTGTGAAGGGGTTAAGAACTGAGTTTAGAAAGCAGATTCTAGCGCTTAAGCTCACCGATTATCGAAGTGCAGTTGATCGAGCGTATGAGGTAGAGCAAGACATTGAGGAACACCGGGTCAAGAATAATGCTAGTAGTGCACGGCAGACTACTCAGAGCAGTAATCAGGGAAACAATTCGGGTAATAGAAGGGGATATCAGGGAAACCGTGATAGGAGAAGTGGAGGCCAAGGTAGGCCACAGTCGGGGAAGCAAGGTAACAATACTTCTTCATCTAAGGGGCAACAAGGACAGCGTAGTGGGAGTATGACTTGCAGTTATTGTCAGAAGCTAGGACACACAGTCGATTGGTGTTGGGCGAAGCTTGGAAAGTGTACTCTTTGTGGAGATGGTACTCATTTTAGGAAGGAGTGCCCGAAAGCTGGGGCAACTCAACCGGGGAATGTGGCTCAGTCTGGAGCCAAGAGAAGTGTAGATGGGAAACCCAAGGTTCAAGGCCGTGTATTTGCGCTTGATCAGCGCGAGGTTCAGGGGTCTACGGCCGTGATAGGAGGTACTCTTTCTATATTCGATCATAAGGCTCGAGTTCTCATAGATCCAGGGTCTTCGCATTCTTATGTTGCTTCGCACTTTGTTGAGAATCTTTGCGTATTGCCTCAATCTTTGCCATATTTGCTTGAAGTGTCTACCCCGCTCGGGGAATATATGCTCGCGTCTGAAGTATTTAAATCTTGTGATGTTTTGGTGGGTGACCACACTTTGCATGCGGACTTGGTAGTTCTACCTATACGTGATTTTGATGTGATTCTTGGCATGGACTGGTTATGTGCTTATCATGCTATAGTTGACTGCCATAAGAAGCGGGTTACTTTTTATATGCCGGGTGTGCCTGAGTTTACTTTTGTGGGTGATCATGCATCGAGTGACTTGCATTTTATTTCTGCTCTAAGGGCTAGAAAATTACTGTCTCAAGGGTGTACGGGTTATCTTGCATGCGTAGTTGATAAGAAGAAGTCTTCGCCTAACTTAGAAGAGGTTCCGGTAGTATGTGAATTTCCCGATGTGTTTTCTACCGACCATGCTATGCCACCCGATAGAGAACTAGAATTCTGTATTGAGCTTATTCCGGGGACTTCACCGATTTCTAAGGCACCGTATAGGATGGCGCCCGCGGAGCTTAGGGAGTTGAAAACTCAGTTGCAAGAACTCCTAGAGATTGGTTTTGTTAAACCGAGTGTGTCGCCTTGGGGCGCACCGGTCTTATTTGTGAGGAAGAAAGATGGGAGTTTGCGGTTATGCATAGACTACCGAGAATTGAATAAGGTGACCATTAAGAATAAGTATCCTCTACCCCACATTGATGATCTTTTTGACCAATTGCAAGGGTCTATCGTCTACTCTAAGCTTGATTTGAGATGGGGTTACTACCAATTGAAGGTTAGAGAGGAAGACATTCCGAAGACGGCTTTTCGCACTAGATATGGGCATTTTGAATTTGTAGTGATGCCGTTTGGGTTGACAAATGCACCAGCGGTGTTCATGGACTTGATGAACCGTGTCTTTCACAGTTATCTTGATTGTTTCGTGGTAGTCTTTATTGATGACATCTTAGTGTATTCGAAATCTCGGGAGGAGCATGAGAAACACTTGAGGATTGTCTTATCCATTCTTCGAGAGAAACAGCTTTACGCAAAGTTTAGCAAATGTGCCTTTTGGCTCGAGGAAGTATCTTTTTTGGGGCATATCGTTTCTAGCGCCGGGATAGCCGTTGATCCTTCTAAGATTGAAGCGGTGACGAATTGGAAGAGGCCTAGTTCAGTTACCGAGGTTCGTAGTTTCTTGGGGTTAGCGGGTTATTACCGGAGGTTTATTGAGGGTTTTTCTCGGATCGTGACTCCTATGACGAGATTGACGCAGAAGAATGTGCCGTTTGTTTGGAACGAGAAATGCGAAGCTAGTTTCCAAGAGCTTAAGAAGCGGTTGACATCGGCACCTATTTTGGCTTTGCCTAGTGGGGGAGATAATTTTGTGATTTATAGCGATGCTTCCAAGGAAGGTTTGGGTTGTGTTTTGATGCAAAATGGAAGGGTGATCGCCTATGCATCGAGGAAGTTATCTATTCACGAGCAGAATTACCCGACACACGATATGGAGTTGGCTGCGATTATTTTCGCGTTGCATAAATGGAAACACTACTTGTATGGGGCTAAGTTTGAGATTTTCACCGACCATAAAAGTTTGAAATACTTGTTTTCTCAAAAAGAATTAAACATGAGGCAAAGAAGATGGATGGAGAAACTAAAGGACCACGATTGTACTATCTTGTATCATCCGGGGAAGGCAAATGTAGTAGCGGATGCCTTGAGTAGGAAGGTTCACATATGTCGTGTATGATGGTTAAGAGAATGGAAGATGTTGGAGGATTTGCGAGATTGGGGTCCTAGTGTTTTTGATAGAGGAGTGATTTTCGCAAATGTTCGTGCTACGCCAATTTTACTTGGGAAAATTAGAGAAGCGCAAGGGAATGATCCGGAATTGAAGAAAATTATTGATGGGTTGGTGAGAATGTATCGCTGATTTCGTGATTAATAGCGAGGTACTTTGACATTTCGAGGTAGGATTTGTGTTCCTTGTAATCTTGAATTGAAGAGGTTGGTTCTTGATGAGGCTCATAAAAGCGAAGTATACCATTCACCCGGGAGCACGAAGATGTACTTAGACTTGAAAAGACAATTTTGGTGGAAAGGCATGAAGAGAGAAATTGCGGAGTATGTGTCAAAGTGTTTGACTTGTCGGGCGGGTTAAGGTGAGCATCGAGGCTGCGGGATTTCTCAACCACTTGAGATTCTGAGTGGAAATGGGAGTTCTTGAGATTACTATGGATTTTGTGAGGGTTGCCGCGAGAGGTTTTAATGCGGTTTGGGTTATAGTTGACAGATTGACTAAGTGCGCACATTTGGGTTATTCCGATAGCTATCACTTATTCGTTGACTAAGTCGCACACTTTATTCGATACTTTGTATATTCGTGAGATCGTGAGACTTCATGGAGTACTGTTAGTATTGTGTCCGATAGAGATCCGAGGTTCACATCTAGATTTTGGAAGTCGTTGCAGAAGCTTTGGGGACCGATTAGACTTCAAGACTTTTCATCCGCAAACGGATGGTCGGTCCGAGCGATTGATTCGATTTTGGAGGATATCTTTGCGAGCTTGTGCCGTGGATTTCAAGGGAAGCCTGGGATTCTCACTTACCTTTAGCCGAGTTTTGCGTATAATAACAGCCGAGTATCAAGATGGCGCCGTATGAAGCTTTGTATGGGCGTAAGTGTAGATCACCAATTTGTTGGGATGAAGTTGGAGAGGCGAAACTTTGGGGTTCCGAGTTAGTGCAACAGTCGGTTGAGAGCGTGAAGTTGATTAGAGATCGATTGCGCACCGCTCAAAGTCGACAAAAGAGTTACGCGGACAATCGAAGACGGGATCTTGAGTTCCAAGTGGGAGACTACGTGTTCTTGAAGGTAACACCGAGGAGAGGTACTAAGAGATTCGGCAAGAAAGGGAAGCTTACACCGAGGTACATTGGTCCATTCGAGGTTTTGGAGAGAGTTGGGTCCTTGGCGTATCGTATTGCATTGCCACCTTCACTTTCGGAGACTCATAATGTATTCCATGTTTCCATGTTGCGAAAATATTTGAAGGATGAGTCCCATGTACTTGAGTATGAGGAGATAACATTTGAGCCGGATATGTCTTATGTCGAAAAGCCCGTGAAGATTTTGGATACCAAGGAGCAAGTGCTACGAACCAAGAGAATTCCCTTAGTCAAAGTTCTTTGGAGGAACCACAACATTGAAGAAGCGACTTGGGAAACGGAAGCGGAGATGCGCGAGAAGCATCCACATTTATTTGACGAATTTGGTAAGAATTTAGGGACTAAATTCCTAAAGGAGGGGAGAGTGTAACGCCCCGTATTCTTGCATGTGCATCGTATGTCTGTCTTCATACTTTCTTGATTGATTGTGAGCATGTTTACTTAGTATAGAAATGTCTTAGAAACATTCATAAGTCATTCATGAAGTCCTTAACATGTTTAGAATCATATAAACTTGCTTGTTGAATCGCCGGTTTGATCGCTTTGATTTTGGCCTTAGCGATTCCCCTCGTTGCTCGTATTTGCTTCTTTTTCGTCGTACGAAGTGTTCGTTGAGTTCTTGGCCTTATATTCAGGTCTTAACCATGTTGAAACAATTTTCTTTCATGTCCAAGATATCCTAGTTCGATTGGTGTTTGATTGTAGTTTGATTCGTTAACCATTCGTCGCGTGAGTTGAGCCTTGTTCTACCTTGTTCCGGGTGTTGTTCGGGTGCGTTTCCGACTCGTTTTGAGTAGGGTTAGACCTTAGAATGGTTGCCCATAAGTTTGGGATCATTTAGGACAAGTTTAGACCAAGTTTTGGAGGTTCTGGAGCCGAGGCGCCCGCCTCAAATGCAGGGAGCAATTTCAAAATGAGCTGAACATGGAGTCAGCCTCAGTACATGAGGCGCCCGCCTGGGCATGCTTGAGGCGCCCGCCTCAAGTCTGATACACTACGGATTTTTTTCCCTGTTTTGGAATTGGACGACTTGTACCCTTAACCCCTATCTAAACCTATCCTAAACCTCCCTAACCCTTCTCACTTAAGTCCTAACATCCCTAACTAGTTTTAATGATGGATTAAGATTACATTAGTGACCAATTAAGCCACAAAATCAGCTTGGAAAGGGACCACATTGGCTTGACACTTGTCCCACTCAAAATCTAGGCCAATATAAGCCTTGCAATCAGATTTTGACTCTCATTTCTCACCCTCACTCTCCAAAAACGAGATTCATTCTCTCTCAAGGTTCTTCCATGGCTTCTTGAAGCTCTCATCTCCATCTTCCCTCATCCACTCTCCATTTGCCCAAGCTACCTTCATCAAAGGTGTAGAGCTCAAAGAGTAGAGCATTTCCATCCGATTGGTTTCTTCCTTTGCTTTCTTTGGTGTAGAACAAGTAAGTTACTTTCTTCTTCTCCTTCTTTTAGTTCTCATTGACCCTAAGGAAACAAAGCCTATGGTGATTGAGGTCAATGAGGACACTTTTATGCTTCCTATGCTATCTACTTGTATGTTGAAAATTATGAACTTGCTAGGAGCATGTATAGGTTGGTTTCTTACCTATGAAAGTTTATAAAACTCTTGCATCTTATTTATTTATGGCTTTGAACATGTTAGAAACATGTATTGTATTTGTTGATGAAAATGTGGTTAAGTGAGAATGGCCTAAATTGAGCTTACATGATATGTTGTATGTTGTATGTGTTCTATCTTCAATATTGGACTCTATGATGAACATGGATCACATTATAATGCCTTGGTGAAATTATGACCTTGAAGAACTTAGTAATGAACTAGGTTGAGTTATGAAGCACATAGCTTCAACTACCCTAAATTTGGGAATTTTTAGTAAAGACTCAACGGAGTCGACTCTAGGGAAGATTTGAACATGTTAAACCCTAATTTAAATCCCTACGAAGTTTGGACACCGTTTGGTCAAGTTTACTCAATTTTAAGTTGAGTCTATTATGTGCAATCGAACCCGTTATGATTATTTTGGTTATGAGCATTTAGTTGCCTTGACTTGATTTATTGTAGAGATTTATACCCTACTTGGTCTGGCCGAGTTCGCTCTTGTCGAATTCGATCATTATTTGGTCTTTACGAGTAAACATCTACTTGTGCATTGCATTAAGTCCAAATCGGCACTATTTGGTTTGATTTTTATGTCAGGGTAGGACGATGTATAGCCTTCACGAATTGAGAGATTCGTGCTCGCTATGGATCGCCGTACCTGGGACCTCACACACCCCTCCATTGTAGGCCGCAATGGGGAAGTAGCCCCTTTGCCGTAACAATACGTGCGTCACTGGTTGCTATTAGCCGGCGGAGTTCGGTATATCGATGCAAAGTCACGAGCATCGTAGTCACGATATTGGGTTAACAAACTATTTTGCAGGAGCTACGGCTACGGCCGTGCCTATATCATATCCTACTTGTATGATTTATTTCCTTGCACTTACGTGAAAATGTGTTAAGTGCTATATGATGAACGTGAACCCTAATTGTGATAAATGCCATGTTATAACATGATCATGCATTTTAGTAACTTACTAAGTCTTTCGACTTACCCTATTTGTTTGTTTTGTTTCCTTAGATCCGAGCCGAGGAGACGGTCCGGGATAGATCCGCTTTATTCACGTTTGGTTGATTGTGTTCGCAAGGTTGCTCTTTTGGACTTTTATTGATTAGTCTTTTATTTTGGAAAGGACGTTGGGAAGCAAGTCATGTAGACTTGTCTTGGGAATTTTGTTGTCGTAGTAAACTTAAACATTAGACACTTGTAATCTTTTGTATGCCGACTTATATGTCGAGCCTGTTTATATGTATATGGTTCGCTACAGTTTCTTCCGCTAAAGCTCGTTTAATTATTATTGTTGTTGTTGTCTCCGGCATGTTGTGGCCGTTGAGGTTTTATAAGCATGTGTTAATATTGTAGGAGTAGTTGTTGGTTCCGTAACGCCGCCGATGACTTGTTTAATTTAAGTTGTTTTTCCGGCCAAGTGTAGCCGAGTTGTTATTCGTATGCGATGTTGCGCCACATGAATTTTATAATCCTACTTGTGCATGCTTGTGTTATTGATTATTTGGACGGCGCGACTCGGGATCTCGCATTGGGGTCCGGGTCGGGTCGTCACAATGTCTATGAATAAAAATCATGGTAAGTCATTGCCTAATATAAGACTCCATTTGAAAACATGTTTTTGGTTATTATTAGCTTTGTCTAGAGTTACTATGTGATATTTATAGTTGCAATAGTCGTACATGTTGAATGAAAATTATTGTATATAAAAAGTATTCCAAAATTTATATTTTTTTTTCAAATTTATAGGATTTTGCATATTTAATTTTACTGTTTATTATTTTTGTTTATTTTGTTCATATTAAAAAATTTAATTGCATATTATTCAACTTTAATTTAGTATATAATTTTATACACATGTACAATATGTGCAACGTACGGGTGCATCACTAGTTATATACCAAAGACGTCAAAATAGGTAACGCATCCTTGAATACTGAAAGTATACACAAAGGGACTAATCTAAAAGAAAATTATTAACAAAATCAAAATGCTAATAGTTTTGAATATGAGAAGAATTAATATCTTCGGCGCACCAAAAGTGTAATGTGCGCAAAATAAAAGGAATCAATTCAACTTACCTAATCTATGTAGGAAACAATTAGGTAAGGTACTTAATCTAATTAGGAAAGAAAAAACAACCAAAATAAGGAAAATCTATTAAATCACGTTTTTTGTAAAAGGCCCACTTTATAAAGTGCCTTAAAGTTGCCCCTAACCCTAATTTAACACAAGAAAATGTCCCCACAGGAATCATAAGGACAACATGCTGGTCCACTTTGTGCTCCCAAGTTGATTCTTGTGTCTCCTAGGTCGTAGACCAACCTTGCGGGAATTCTTGAGCCTCGAACCTTGCACTTTTGAACCCTTGAACCTTGATCTCCAAGTTTCCAAAGTCTCTCCCTTGCTTGTGAAAATCATGGTTCTTGGTTGGTGGTCAGAATCATATCATTCCCTCTCTCTTGAACAGGATTTGTCCTCAAATCAAGACCTACAACAAAAGGATGCGATTTAGTGACAAAAGAAACTATATGGAAATGATACTTATCATAGATGATTCTCATCTTCGCTTTGTAGTCGGGCTCTAACTCCTTGTGCTTCCACTTTAGAACTTCCTCTAAACTTGCACAAAACCTATCTCTGGATCGAAGATCAATCAAACATAAATTTCTTGAGACAAAGCCTTAAGATATTCATCAATCCTTGCTTGAAGCTACATAAAGATTATGACAAGGCTATACACTACAAAACCGTTAGTACAAAATCTATCATGTAACAGGTTAGCATAAGTAGTATTTTCCTTGAGATGATGAAAAGTTCCTCTAGCTTGAAGAATTGATTTCACATCTCTTTGTTTATGCACTTGCCCCACATTCAAACACATCCAAACCTTATCGTCGGGTTTGAACACTAATGTAATAAACACACCCACATGACTTGATGAGACCATGATAACCACTATCAAGGAACGACCTCAACACAAATAAAAATATAGTAGGTGTGCTATTTAAGACCTCATCAAGTCTCTTACACAGAATTTCCTCACAACAAGTAATCTCATCAAAAGTTATGAACTCACTTATCAAGCTATCATAACTCATAACTTTCATCTTTTGTATATCCATGTTTATCAATAATGAATCATGCAACAATAGGAAATTACAACCAGAGTGCAATCTCAAAGATAAACATACTTTATGCTTTTCATTCAAACTATAGGTTAAAACATGCATATAATCATTAACAATATGAAATTCAAAAACCTTTACTCAAAAGACTAAAAATTTATTCGAAACTTAAAAAATATTTGAAACTAAAAAATAATATAGTTTTATTTCTTTATTTATATATATTCGGGAAAGACATTATTAGATGTATATAGAAAATTGTAACTATAATGATAGATTTGTTAGTGAGTATCAAACTATTAAGCAAATATGTAACATGTTTAGTTATTACCCATGAATAAGCTAAGAGAAACGGGTTAAGAAAATGTGTCATAATGTCCAGAAGATAAAGAAAATGAAGAACCAATTGATGAATCTATGCGTTTTATTAGGAAAAAAAATTGCTAAAATCTACTATTTACCTTTTTAAAATTTTTAGACTACTACAACAACTTTTAAAACTATCAATTGTCCTTAACTTATAGATATTACAAACAAAACTATTGTTAGTAATCGCAAATAACTGGATTCAAAATATTTTACTCATTTTCATAACTAGGTTCCAAACCTCTAACCTCTTTTGGTCTTTAATTTACTTGCTCCTCTTCATCGGATTCGAGGTAGTTACATGTGAGAATCTCTATATTTCCTCCCCTGGCTATCGACTTTCTTTCTTCTACCGCAACTCTCCTTTTATTGAAATAGGTTGTCACCAACCGACATCATTTTAAGTAGTCTCATCCTAAAATTAGATTTTCTCCTTACTTAGTAATTTGCACAAAAAGTGTATTAGAACTAAGAAATGAGAGATGTTTAAAGAAAAAAGTTCGACTAAACGGAAGTTAAAGAGATTTTATGTCTCCATTTGTGCAAGGCGAGGTGAGTGCGTTTCTTGGTGATGGTAATAACGGTGTTGACGACTGCAAGGATAGTAATGTTAGGGGCGGTGATGACAAGTGATTGTAGGGATGACAGTGGTGGTTTAGATGAAATACAACATTGTGAGATTTTCAAATCATCAAATTTTCAAAGATCCATATGAGTTTCAGTTTCAATTTGAAAATTTAAAAATTTTAAAAATTGAATTTGAGTTTGTAAAAAGTGAAATTTAAGGTTGTGGTGGTGGTGTGTCCATAAATGATGACTTTTGCAAATGAGTTACTTTGAAGGTAGGAGTAAGGAATTAGAAAATGAAATCAAATCAAAAATTAACTTTTGTGCTAATGGTGAAATTTGAGGTGGTAGTGGTGGTGAGTCTATGAATAATGAGGTTGACGGAAGAAACTGAAGGATGAAATAACAAATTGAATAGAATCTAAATTTCATTTTTTGTTGGAGTAATGCATTTTTTTCGCCTTTGAATTTAAAATGAGACAAAGTATAACTATTAAAATAATAATTTATTATTTTAATTAAAATATATTTTAAATATCAAATGAAAAAACTAAATTATTAAAATATAATCAAATCTCACTTTGCGTCACAGGTAAAATATGACAAAAATAATTATAACATGCATGATTTTTCATTACTGTTTTAACACCCATGAACGGGAGATGATAAAGTCGGACAAATATAAAAATTATGTATAAAAGTGAGACATCATAGGTTGGGAAAGACATTATTAGAAGTATATGAAAAAATGTAACTATAATAATACATTTGTTGGTGGGTATCAAGATATTAGACACTTATGTAGCATGTTTAATAATTACTTGTGAATAATCTAAGAAAATGCGTTAAGGCAAGGTGATATAAAGTCAAGAAGATAAAAAAAAAATAGAGAACTTCGTTGACAAATCTTTGTGTTTTGTTAGAGAAGAACACTAGAATATATATGAGATACGTTTGAAGAAAGCAGTTCAATTTAATGGAAGCTAGATATATTTTATTTTTTTCATTTTATAAAGGCAAGGTGAACATATTTCTTGGTGGTGGTCATACCGGTGGTGGTAGTTGCAGGGATGCTGGTGGTGGTGGTTAGGGGTAGTGGTGGGGGCGATTGTAACCATGGCAGTGGTGGTTTAGGTGTGGAATACGATATTGTTAGATTTCCAAATCATCAATTTTTCAAATCTCCATATGGGTTTGGGTTTCAAACATCAAATTTAAAATTTCAAAAAATTGAATTTAGGTTTGTAAATAGTGAAATTTACGGTTTTGATGGTGGTGGGTCTATAAATGATGAGTTTTGCATGTGTTGATTTGAACGAAGGAGTAAGAAATTAGACAAAGAAATACAATAAAAATAAAAAATAAAATTGATTTTGGGTTAATGATGTTATTTGAAGTGGTAGTGGTGGTAATGGTGGTGGGTCTTTGAGAGATGAGGTTGATGGAAGAAAATGAAAGATAACAAAATAAATTAAATAACTTCTAAATTTCACTTTTTTTAGAGTAATGTATTTTTTTAACTTTAAATTTAAATATGATGCAAATTATAATTACAACATTGCTAGCCTTACAACTAATTTTATAATTTTCCTTACAACTACTAAGTCTTGTAAGGATAGTATTTTCCTTATAATTATACCAAATTACAATCTCTCCCCCCAAAGTATCCACCAAATCACATAGTGCACCCCAACTTAAGGTTTGTCCCATAATGATATATGACGTTATATTTTATTTTTTTTCATATTTTCCACCCTAGCTGCGACAACGGTTAGAAAAGTCACGTTAAATAACACGTGGTCTTCCACGATGTTAACTCAAGAGAAATATTACGAATTTGATGTAAATTTTTGGGTGCTTAAATTTCAAATGTTAAAATGGAGTGGGGTCCACAATTCCATTTTTTCCTACTAAAAGAAAATCTAGAGAAAAGACCAACCATTTTTTCCGATCTTCACTTTCCACAACAAAAATTAACCCATAACCCGATCTTGATTTTGTCCACTCCTAAATTTTCTTTTAAATTTCTCTCTTAACCCAGATGATAGATATGTATTTTTCCATTTCATTGTCAATTTTCTTGTCTTGATAATGAAAACAAAGTAAACGAAAGATATGGAAAAAAAAAACTCTTATTCATAGTTACACGTCTCCATCTTCAATTTCATGTATGAAATTGGATCCACGTACCCACATTTTCTGGTGAAACTCATCCACCACCGAAATCAATTAATTTTTCATCCCCCTTCATCCTTTTACATGACTTTACATTTACTTTATCTCTCTTAATTATTTAAATAAACCAACCTGACTGCCATGGCAGCTTCTATGAGATCAAAATCATCTAAAGTCATAGTTTCTTCAACATATTCTCAATTTTGATACTTTGTTTTAAACCATATCGGTCGTATGCCCAATTTTCCCCCATAAAATTGAAGAGTATTTCAATAAAACTCATAACTATTTCTCTTTATTCAAGTTCGCTCTCTCTCTCTCTCTCTCTCTCTTTGATGAACTCGTCAATAAGGTTTATGAGTTTTCTGTCAATTGCATGTTTTTTTAAGGGTTTTTAGTAAGTATACTCTATAGCCTTTGATTTCTACTTTAAGCACGACTTTTGCAGGGGAGAAAATGAGGGAAATCGGAGATGGAGCTTGGCTAGAATCGAAGGAGGACGACACTAGAGTTATGATAGACGTGACCAGAGTGGGAAGGGTTTGGACCGGATATGCGAACTTGTACCCAGAGATGACGGTGGCTATGGTGGGGCTAACTGGAGATTGCGGCTATTACGGTGGATCTGGAGATGGGAACTTAAACCGGGAGAAGAGAGAAGGAGAGGGTATGAGATTATGGTTTGTACTTTTAATACATTTACTTCTTAACAATGACATTTTCGCCCCGTACGTGGAAGATCACGTGCTATTTAACGTGAATTTTCTAACGTCCGTCAGTGGTAGGGTGGAAAACGTGGGTGGGGGGAAGTAAAGTCAGATACCATTATGAGACAAACTTTACATAGGGGGTAAACTATATGATTTTGTGGATACTTTGGGGGGAAATTGCAATTTGGCCCTATAATTATTTTTGAATTATTAAAATAATTATTATTATTTTTATTTAAAAACATATTCTAAATACTAAATGGTTAATTAAATACTGAATTTATAGTCAATTCACATTTTGTGCGCCAAGCAAAATGACCAAAATAATCTTCATGTGACATGCATATACCATTTTTCGTTACTATTTTTAACGACTATAGACGGGATGGGGCAAAGTCGGACAAATAACTAAATAAGTTATGAAAGTGAGATACTTCGTAGGTTGGGGTGCAATGTGAGATTTGATGTAATTTTGGGAGCTAATCATATTTTGGCCCCATCAAAATTAGTCCAAAATACAAATTTCCCCCTAAAATATCCACCAAATCCACTTTGACCCACAATGTAATTTTTTAACATTTTCATATTCCATGTCAAATTTGGTTATGAGATGTCATGCCTGGTAATCGTAGTGATAAACATGGTGTGGCGAATAATGTTTAAAATCGAGAATTTACTCCAATCAAACCATAAACAATATCAACGGTGTCAATGAGAAATTTGTTGGAGTTGAAGCTATGGGCGATAAAAACGGATTGAACTATGGTTTGTCTCATCATTGTCGTATACGTATGTGATGGATTCAAATATGAGATTTGAAATTCTTGGTGTATGCTTGTGTATTATGTTGTACGAGAGAGAAAAAAATGAAATTCTTGGTGTATGCTTGTGTGTTATGTTGTACGTCTTTAATTTTTTGGTGGGTTCTTATTCGTGGCAGCCTTGACACATAAGTGTGATTATCTGATCTTAAGTTCAATATCTCTGATATGATTCCGCTCTATTTTTATTTATTTTTCTATATAATAATTTGAATAAAACATTAATACACTTTTGGGTTTTATCTCACTTAAAATTTACATGCGAGGTCATTGTCGGAGAAGATGCAGAGAAAGCGTTGCTGGAGAAGAAGAAAAGGAAGTTTCTCTTTGGGTAATAAAAGTAGAGAAAACATTGCAAAAAATGACTAAAATGCCCTACACATGAAATACCATGTGCACATTAACGTCAGATTGGTAACTTTCGTCGTGGCTAGGGGGAAAACTAGAAAAGAATTATAAAATGAGATATGAAAATGATACAAAACTTAGGTTGGGTGGTAAAGTGGGACTTTATATATACTTTGAGAATTTCGTATTTTTAGTATAAGTATATATACTTTGGGGTTGAAAGTTTGATTTCTCTAACATAATATATCATTTTCTATAGGAAGTCATAAATTTCATAAACGACATAAACAAAATCTCCAATAACAATGTGTTTATCTAAGATAATAAGTTTGAATTATTTTCAATTCACACACTCATAAAAGTAAATGAATTCATGTTTGGTAATAAGAAAAGATAATGAAAATAACCAACAACAAAAAAAAAACAAATTTGTCGAATAAGTTGCTATACAATGACTAAAAGTATACATTATAAATGACTGGAAAACAAAGTATCAAAAAAGTTAAAAGCACAACAATACAATTTATAAGTTTCAAAAATTGTAATGATTAAAATACAAAAAAAAAAACATCAAATAATTAAAAGTAAACAGAAAAATGAAAAAAACTAGCAAATCATTTTTAAAAAATCATTAAAATTGAATAATATACAAAAAAAATTCATTTTTGGTGTTGCACGCTTTGTATACAGATGTAAAATCATGTACTTAATTAAAATTGAATAATATACAATTAAAAACTTTAATATGAACAAAATAAATCATGTACTTGCTTAAAGCTGAATACTGAGCGGTGGCCTCCACAGCTGCCAAGGTCGACTAGATCACATCCCTCCTCGATGACCTTAGCATTACCTCTTTGTCCCAACCTATCATTTACTATGGCAATGTAGGCGCCACCAATCTCGTTTATCATTCACGCATGAAACATGTGGCCCTTAACTTTCATTCCATTCGTCAGCAAGTTCAAGACAATCTTTTACGGGTCTCACATGTCTCCTCAGCCGACCCGACTAGTTGGTCGATACTCTCACTAAACCGCTACGTCGGTAGGTAGCGCTTCCACCGCTTAATAAGATTGGCCTCTCCTCACAAGCATCCAACTTGCAAGGGCATATTAGAGATTAATATCTCTGTACATATATTTATATTTATTAGTAATTATCTTTTCTGATTCCTTCCTTATAAAGGACTATTTTATTGTATTTGTATATATCTCTGTTAGGGTGAATTAGTATTTGTGTGTTCCTTTGTAACCCTACTTGTAACGCTATATATATATATCATATATACCCCCTCCATTTCAGACAAAGAGTTCATATTTGAAAGTCAAACTTTTAAGAAAATGATATTTTTAATAACTCTTTAATTAATAATAAAATGATATTTTTACATCTTAATTTTTGAAAATGAACTCTTTAAGTGAAACATCTCAAAATGGAATAAGTGGAATCTTTGTCCGAATGGAGGGAGTATATGATTAACATCAATTCATAATAATTCTGAGTTTCTACAATTTATACCAGTTCGATCCAATTTGTACTTTTTTCTGAACACTGAGGTTGGACGATGTTCGAAGCGTTAGAGCTTATCCCGACAACAAACACTTTTCGGTTCATGTGAGATGGAGAGGATTGCATGTTGTGATGAATCAGCAACCTTTTCCACTATCAGTGGTGGCTATAGAGACTGCTGACTTGAGAGATTTTAATCTTTCTACTACCAAGTTAACGAGAGAAAAACTTATATGTCTCACTAAAGCTTGAACATCGTTAGCAACATTAAGAGTCATGTAACCCATGAAACATAAACTGAAGATATATTTACATATAAGAAGAAATAAGTATAATCCAGCAAATAGGTTAAGCATTATGATTATACAATCTTTATATATAGTACATAGATACATTATACCTTTATTGTCGTTGAAGACCTTTCTCAACTTTAGGCATAATTCAATTAGGTTATAATGCAAAGTTGAAGAGCCTTGAGACATCGTAAGAGATTTTTGGAGATGGCATCAACTCACAAACTCTCAATGTCGGTAGATGTTACTTTCAATAAAGTAACTATCTTCTAAAGATAAGTAAATACATTATTAAAAAAAAAAGGGGTCAAATCAAGTGATGTGTTAGTTGTACACTAGGAAATTAGACTAAAGTTAAGTTTTGCACAAAATGTGCTCAAGAATGAAAATACAAAGTGGGATTCTCTACGCTCTCAGGGCACCAAAAAAACAAGGTGTGAACAGCAAATTTCTCAAAAACGCAATAAACCTCTCCTAATTATCAAAACACGCTTTCATTCCTTTCTCTCCAAATCACCCAACACATTCCCAAAGGAGCTACCTCTCAAACACTAGTCCTCCTTTAGAGAGACCAACAGCGAAGCAATACTTTAATTGATCTCGGCATCACCCATGTATTCAGCAAAAAAAACCACATCTCTGTCACCACCGGGCAGTGCAACAATAAGTTATTTACACTTTCTCCGTTCCCCTTATACATGAAGCACCAATTAACGGTGCACCACATGACATAAATTATAATGAAGTGAATCCTACTTACATTCATGATTGATATAATCTACTTATGTACTGTTTCCAAAAGGGGAAACTCTCCCCCCGAGAAGTGATTAAAGGGGGAAACGCAAGGGATTTACACTTTCTCTGTTCCCCTTACACTTTCGTTGTTTCCCTTACCAAGCTTGTTGAGCTAAAAGTTTGTGGCTTTCCATGATTTCGGTTCCTAATTTCGACTAGCGGGTCGAGGTTGCGCCCCAAGATTCTGTGGATTGGTATATCGGCCATAGGGTTAAGGAAAGATCTCTATCTTTATTCGTTTTGTCGTAAGATTATTGTTTCTGCGCAATTCAAGAATTCAAAGGTTGGTTAGCTTCTTTGTAACCGTTATTGGGTTCATATCACTAAGGTCTCGTCTGGTGCAGCGTTTTGAAAACGCAGTTTTTTTTAAACGGGGAATACCACTTTTTTGACCACCGTACAAATTAGGTAAATCCAATTTGACCAACGACGTTTCATAACGACCAAATTAATCAACCAACTTTTAATTTGGTTATAATGTCCTCCTCGTCGTTTCATAAAGACCAAATTAATCAATCAACTTCTGCCAATATATTCCTTCCATGGAAATTTCTTAGCCCAATATTGACAGAAGTTGGTTGGTTAATTTGGTCGCTATGAAACATCGTTGGTCAAATTGGATTTCCCCAATTTGTACGGTTGTCAAAAAGGTGGTATTCCCTTTTAAACGCAATATTTTCAAAACGTTATTTTTTTTCTTTTAAACATGTTAGGAAAATTATTTCAAAACGCTAATTTTATATAATAAAAAATTGTTGTAAACGCAACATATTTTTAAAACGCTCCAAATGGGAGCGTTTTAAAACGATGCATTGAAACATTTTTATAAAAACGCTTCTGCGTTACTAGCGCTTTTAGTCAAAACGTTCCACCAAACAAGCACTAAGTTACATTAAGAACCCCAAAAAAACTCACACAAAACAGACAACCAAGGTAAAACAGTTAACAGAGACATACTTTAATAAAATGATCACAACTTCGTCTACAAAACTCCAAATCAGGAATCGTTTTTTGCATAGAAAATTAGACTTCTAGATCTTCCCAACCATACTAACCTTGAAATTTTTTAACTTCTAGAACGATACAGTTCTGCACTCGAAAGAGACCAAAAACAGGGTCTGTTGACAGCAAGTTTAGGCCATTCTCTTCACTCTTTACTTCAGCCATTGCTTGCTTGGCATAAATAAATAATGTGGAAATTTTCTGGGGAGAATCTAGAAGAAGATTGCATGTGAAAATATTGAATTAACGCCACAGGTACATTTCGAAGTGCCAGTAATAGTAAAGAGGGAAAAGGATATACCTCTGACCTCTGCACTACTTTGGATACAAGTAAGTTGTACTACGATTGGGAAGAGAGGTGATCGTCCTCCTTTCAATCCTTTACAAACCAGGGGTAGTCCTTTTACCCCTTCCATTTTCTTTCCTCCCTTAAAAATTCAAATAGAGCATAAAGCAGATGGATCATATAAAACATTTCTGAACTTCCATTAAGTGGGAAAATAAGAAGGATCTTCAATTAGGTGACTGATTTTAGGAAGTAGGCTTCAAGTCCTATATGTTCAGCCATTGCTAGCTTGGCATGAATAAATAATGTGGAAATTTTCTGGGGAGAATCTAGAAGAAGATTGCGTATGAAAATATTGATGGAGCGCCACAGGTACGTTTCGAAGTGCCAGTAATAGTAAAGAGGGAAAAGGATATACCTCTGACCTCTTCACTACTTTGGAAACGAGTAAGTTGTACTCCGATTGGAAAGAGGAGATCATCCTCCTTTCAATCATTCACAAACCATGGGTAATCCTTTTACCCCTTCCATTTTCTTTCCTCCCTTAAAAAATCAAATAGAGCATAAAGCAGATGGATCATATAAATCATATCTGAAATTCCATGAAGTGGAAAAATAAGAAGGATCTTCATTTAGGTGACGGCTTTTAGGAAGTAGGCTTCAAGTCCTATATGTTCATGGATGTGTTGGTTAACGATTTCATTACTCTAGTGGTCGGTAACTGGATATAAATTTGGTTGGCTTCAGCCTTCTCTTTAATTGTATGCTTGGTATTAACCACAAAACCTGCCCATACTACAAACACTCTAATAGTATCCTTGGTACCCTTACAACCATTAAGGTCATCATGGAGACTTTCATATTCCATACAGTGACGTATAAAATATAAACTTAGTACGGGGATGCATAATGGACCTAAAAACACAATTATTGGGAACGTTTTCCGGGCCCTCCAAAAAAGCATGGTCACAAGAAGTACTTTTATCTTGTAGTGCTCCAGCAAGGTCTGGATTATTCTCCCGGAGACTATGGAACACTCTGCTTAGGAGCTTCATTCTTGGTTGTACAAAATTTAGCGCAGCAAAGGATAGAAACAGATTAGTTCTTGCAAGAATATGACAAGTACCCGCTCATTTTCATAATCCCGATTAGTTCCTTCCCATGGATATCGTGGTCGCAAGTCAATACCTTCCCCTTCTTCATTTTCTCCTATGTGATCTAGAAAACACAAGAAATGTTCAACTCTAGAATAATGTTTCAGCTATAGAAAGATTTGTCCGAAAATATTTGTTTGAGAGAACTATAAGAGCTTACATAAACCCTTGAGAAGCCTGAGCTTGAGTCGGCTCAAATTTATTAAACAGCTCTAGCAGTCAGTTTCAAGCTTATGAAGCTGCAAGCCTCATAATTCTGGATTTCTTCTTCTTTTTCAAACCAACAAAGGCATTCTCTACTCCATCGGCAACTGCAAAGGAACCAAATAAGTCTCCTCAAGTCAACGAGACAATAGATATTGTTACTGACAATGAAAATGGTTTAAATTGGGCATGTATCACTCCACGCTCATTTACACATACTTGACAATTTCTCTCTCTTATCAAACAACTGATCCACAACATCATTACCAATAACCTGGACTATGATCTTTTCTTCTTCTTAGTGGGATCGAATGCTGTCATCTGCAGATCTGTAAATTGTCAAGAAACATTGCACAGACTAACCACAACAAAATGTTGCTCCAAAAATGGAACCCATCCACATCAAATAAAAGCCATCCAACAAGCTGCATGATCATAAGTTTCATTGTTATTAACTAAAATTGCTGCACTTAGGTGTACTCCTTCCCCCTCCTCCTTTATCCGGGCTTGGGACCGGCAATGCAGGGCTATATATAGCAATTACATTGGCGGAGTTAAAAGGGTTAGTTACTTAAGTGGTGCATGAGTCCCTAAAAAGCAATTATATATAAAATAGCATAGCAATTAATATCATGTTTTTAGACCTTATTGCATGTCTTTCCAGGGGTATCACTTTCATTGTGCTTCTAAATGAGTACCACCATTGTGGGAAGACTATAAAGGCGATCAAATTTCATCTCATTTTTGCTAACAAGGCTGCATACATCCAACAAGTGGAGGAAATGTGGCCAACTGAAATACATACATATAAGCATACAATGAAAATTACAGTTCAAACATGTACAAGGTAATCAAATGTTAGTTAGGTAGCAACATGTTGGACCGAACCCTACAGGATAATATGTTTCATAACAATTCTTTCTAGAGTCAAGTCAATAAGATTCCACATAAGGGAGCAACTGAATCACAGGCAAGACTAGTAAAAGAAAATGACAAAAAATAAAAGAGTAAAGATTGAATGGCAAAGGTAAACTAGAAATTGATTTTCTCTGTTAAAAGGTAAAATTTACTAGAGATGATGCCATGTGAATTCGAGATGTGAAAGCCAATAAACATTAGGTTTGAATGTTGAAGTCGGAGAATAGGCAACAAAAGCGTGAAAAGCATCAACTCACAAATCTGACTTGCATCTCCATGTCAGATTCATCACCAAACACAGAGCTTGGATAAGATTAACATAAGATGTAAAACAGATGCCTACCTCTCCTTGAATAATTATTAGTTTGAGACGTTAATTAGCTAACTTTCTAAGCAAAGCAAGATGATACTAGCCATCAAGCGACCAAATATATAGAA
>JABEVN020000830.1:0-27881 GCA_013146195.2 Codonopsis lanceolata | reverse complement strand
CACATCACGATGCGGTGGTACCACAGTGGCGTCCACAACTTAAAATTTTGTATCAGAGATAGAATCGACTAGGCGATCTATCCCATTGGTGGGTACGAGTCCTTGACATTCATTCGAGGTTGGTGAAGTCGCCACATCCTCCATTTTAGTTATTCTTTTGACCATCCGACACATTTGCAATCCACGTGGGGTAGTGGATTTCTCTTATGATCTCGGCTTTGAAGAAGTTTGGTTATTTCCTCCTTGATTGCCTCTTGCTTTTCGGGAGAGAAATACCTCGGCTTCTTTGGATGGAATGCGAATCTTGGATCGATGCTTAATCGGTGTCTTGCTACATCCTCGGCAATGCCTTCCATATCCTCGGCTTGCCATGCAAAGACATCGGTGTTCTCTCTTAAGAACTTCGATTATGGCTCTCCTTTAGGTAAGCCGCTATTTCCATTCCCACCTTTATTTTTAAATTCGGAGTAGTTGAAGTTTATGATAACTTCTTCACATCTTCCATAGGTTGTATGATTGGATGGTCTCGAACATCGAGGCTTTCGATTTCAGTTTTCTCGATATCGGCACTCGGCGTTCCCTCTTCGAGCAGCGGGCCAACCTCCTTGGCTTGCATTGATTGCTACGGGGTGGAGCTCTCCCGTCGAGCCCTCGGGCTCGGTTGGCTCTGTTCATCTTCTCTTCCCTCGGCCTCCTCGGCCTTTTCAATCTTCTCTCCGCCTCTTTCTTCTCATTGATGAGGTACTCTAGGTAGTGCGAGCATCATTTTTAAGGACCCACCGAGCGAGGTCATGTACTTGACCCGATGGGCCATTGATGCTACCATTGAATTTGGCTGAGAAGGTGCGCAGAGGATGGCGTTGTATGGGAGGAGATCAGGGCCGAGGAAAGTGACTTCCTCGCTTCTAGTGGTATCTCCCTGCCGAGGGACTTTGAGTGCCACGGTTCCCTTAGCCGTGACCTTGTGGCTGTGAAGCCCTCCGGTTGGACTCGGCTCGGAGTGAGGTGGGTATCGAGCCAGTGCCGAGAAAAGCACTTATAATACATCACATCTCCCGCCCACTGTATCTATCAAGACCCGTTTAACTAGGTATTTGTGAATGCCGATTTGCGAGTTAACGGGTTTTGGAAACATAATCATTGGCCTTGACTCGGTATCCACTGAATACCATTTAGGTGCTCAACCATCCCATCCATGATGTTTTCCGCCGAGAGTTGTTCGGGCGATTGATTGCATTCTTCAAGCGTGTGATACTACGGGTTTCTCCGGGATGGTATTTACCAGCGGTTGTCGGTATCTGTTGTCGCCCAGGAGGCCTCGGTCGGGGCGCGAATGTGGACCTCTCGCCCACAAACCTTTGATCTCCCTTGTTTATCACCCTCGTATTGCTCTTTTGGTATGCATTCCTTAAGTAATATGGCCAACCTCGTTATGGAAGGCTGCATCTTTTTTCGTTGATTTCGCGTCTGGGTGACCTCATGGGGAATGGTGGGCGTATCTTGTTTTGTCGAGGGAAGCGTCCATTATGTGTTCCCTAGATGCATTGAGGGGGTGAAGTCTTCCAACTCGAATTCTCGTCTTGGCCCCACGATCTCGCCGGTGAATTTGGCGCTTTTTCCTCCTCCCTTCTTTTCGCCAGAGTGGGCGTCCTCTTGTCGAGCTTTTCCTGCTCTTTTCCCTTGCTTGCGGCGTGCAGTGCGGAAGGGATGTGACCGCTCGTGAGCTTGGCGTGGTGGGGGTTGCTCGCCGTCAGCGAAACCACCTACATTTGCCAAGAACATTTCGCGATTGTGTCCCTTGGTGGCATGAGGAGCTCTTTCGGCCGATTCCCTCGTATCAGGCACTTCGAAACACATCACTACGGATGTCGGGGATCTCTGGATTTGGTCGGGACCTCCTTGAGCGTGCCATGTATGCTAGTGCGGTTTCTCCAATCTCTTGTTTCTACAAGGGTGCGTCTTTTTGGGAGAGCACTGCGAAGCGAACTTTTCAAAAATGCCCTTTAAAGTCATCCCAACGGGTGATAGAGTCGGTGCTAACGTTGTACCTTGTTGAGCAGCTTTTTAGGGTCACAGGCCGAACACAAGCACCATATGTCGTCGAGTGCAGTTTACGATGATCATTTTCAACTCGAACCCGACCGTGGTCGGGGCGTCATGTTACGTGTAGTCCTCAAAGTGTGGAATCTTTACTTTCGAAGGCACTTCCACCTCTCTTATTTGCTTAATGAATGGCCTCCAATTTTTTTGATGGCGAGTTAACTCGAGCTCTGTAGAGCCTCAACTTCTCCATCCATGCCCCTAATCTCGGCATCGCATCGCCGGCACATAAGCGCATGTGCCCAATGTGAGCCTACGGCTTGTGTGGGGATGCGATTAACCCCTTTTTGCATGTGGTACCTCGGGCTCTTCCTCGATCATGTTTCTCATTGGGGACCCCAAGCGAGCCTCCTTAGCTAGTTGGCGAGAGGATGTCAAGACACTGGAGGGGGCTTTGTTGGTCGGGGGCGGCGTAGGGCCGAGACTCTCCTTCCTTGCTTTGGGCTTAACAATTATCCGTACCGGGAATCTTAGGCGAGAATGGACACTCGTCTTAGATCCCTCGCCGACCACCCTTTCCCAGTCTTGATTTGACATTGGTGCTAAACTTTGCCTTTTTGGCTTTCGTAGTTCCCACCCTTTTCCAAACCGAGTTGGATTGCGCCGGGGTGCTTTGCACATTGATGGGCTCGGGGCCGGAGCTTTTTGCCTTAGCTCGTGCATTTTGGTCTCGGCTTCTGTATTTTGTGCCTGCAAGGCCTTTTGGTGCTCCCAATCTGGCGTATTCTTGTTCGGCCTCTTCTTGAATGGTGGGCTTATTTGCTTTGCCACGCGGTTCCTCCTTGTTGGCCTGGAAGACTCGACCTCTCGGGGTCGGCGTCATTTGTTAGAGAGCCGTTTGGCGGGCGATCCTTCTTTCAGTCCACTGGCCGACACTCGGGTAGCGGGCGTCGGAGTTCCCTGCGTCCCTCAAGGCCTTTGTGCTCGGCATGCTCCTTTTGGGTGGGTGAATGCGGCGGGGGTTATGTTTTTGAGGCACGCTTTTTGGATTTCACCATCCTTCAAATCAATGGGTCTGTGGGCAGTAATTTGAGAAAGTCGTTTCGGCAACGAATGGAACCAAGCGATCACGCAAAAAGTGTGGTGATCTTGTCTTATCGTCACGTGTGGCGATGATGATGTGGCGACTACGGTTCTTCCTTTTCGCTTGACTGCACAAAGTAAACAATAAACACCGTTAAGGTGTGGGGTGGCAGACTATAACCCTCCGGCGTGAATCGGGTTTCCGGTTAAGGATTGGTAATAAATAGGTCGTGATAATTGTTTGATAGGAAGGCGTGATAAGAGAGTTGTGATATCATTTGTAAAATTATTTACTTTGTCTGAACGATGTGCGTTCTCATACGTATACCTGAAGTTTATGGTGACGTGGCAGCTAGTGATTGGGGAGCATAAAACGGCGGTTATTAAATGCGTTGAGGGCCTTTGTCAGGAATGAGTGAACTGTGCACTTGTCAGAGAGTTGGTATTGACGTGCAGCGGTTTTCTCGGGCCTAGGGAAATAGTTTGTCGGGGTGGATGATTGATCCGAGGCCAGGCCGAGTGGTTCTTGTGACGAGCAGCTTTTATTATTTGCGAGGCCGAGGATAATGGAGATCGATTTGGTGGCGGGGCCGAGGATGTCCGTGGTCTTTTAGGCCGATCGTGGCTGGGCTCAAATCAAGAGTCATGATGCCGGTGAAGTGATTTATCTTAGGGGTGAGTGGTCCTGTCCTCGCCACTGGTGGCTCTTCAGGTGGGACCCTCTTTTATGCCGAGGGTCGGGACCTTGGCGTGCCGAGAGTCAATCCATCGGTTTAATCCTTTCATATATACATATATATATATATACAATATATATATATATATATATATATATATATATTATATATATATATATACAATATATATATACAATATATATATATATATATATACAATATATATATTGTATATATATATATATATACAATATATATATATATATATATATATATATATATATATATATATATGTTGTACATACATACTGTATTCTTTTACATTCTTACAATAAAAAAACAAAATAAAAAATATATATTTGAAATAAAATAATAATAAAACAAACAAATTTTTATGTATAATTTATTTCACATGTAAATAACTATTTTTGTATCCTAAACATCATAAAAGTGCATGTTAGATTGTGTTTACCATGTTCATAATAAAACATGAAAATATTCATGAATCATCTTATAATTGTTCTGCATTGCATCTGCATCAAATAGAGTAATTCATGCATCCATTATATACATTTCATTGTCCAATAAGCTGCCATAGGGGTACGCTAAAAAGAAGATAAAGTGCCACCCATCATCAAAGTAAATATTTTTGTGGCATCTACTATGTCCCTGCAGTAGTTGCATGCTTGAAAAATGAATCTAAGGGCATGAAATATATCTGTTTTGTCCCATTTTTATCCGAAAATATGCCTGAAAATGCGTTTCAGAAAATTTAAATTGTATTCCGAAAAGTCCGTCTCGCGATTCTATTGCATGCAAAAATATGTTTTAGTGTAAAACATGCATCATATAGCCTCATTTTCATTTAGAATATAAATCATGCATAGTAGGGTCAAATAGTGACCACTAGTTCAAATCATGCATAGCAAAAATAAATCATATAAATTCATACATCATCATTTAATTACATCATTTAGGCATAAATAGGACATGCATATGCATTACTAATAAAGTCAGGAGTGCTCCAAAAGCTTTAAACAGTGTAGAAATTTAGCAGATCTGAAAAAGAAAGAATCTTACAGTGGTGGGAGGAAGATTGGACACGTGAATGTTCCGATCTCGCAAAATGTTGCCCCAGTCATCATTAGAGTACCGGTAATTGAGCTTATTCCGGACCACGCGATGAGGCTCTCTCCTCCTCTTGTCAGATTCTGGGTGCATGAGTGCCTTCCCCTTTCTGGATCGAGAAGAAGATGTCATCTGCTAAACAAAACACTGAAATTGGTGGAAGAAAATCGAGAAAATGAGCAAAATTGAAGAAATAAGAAAAGAAAACGGACAGCAGCAACAATGAAGAGCGAAACAGAGAAAGAAAGGAAAGAAGGAGAAGCAGTGAGCTTCTCTCCCTCACTCCCGTCCATGATAAAGGGAGGAAAAGGGAATTTTTCCTTTTCCCCCCTCCAAAGTTTGAAGCTGCGACACTTTAGTCCTCAAGTTTCAGAATTTTCAAAATGGTCCCTGAACCTAACGAAGGGTTAACGAAGTTAATCTTGTTAACCAAAAATTAACGACCATCCACCAGAGGACGAAGAAAAATAATATCCCCAGCGAGTCAGCCATAGAAAAAAAAAGAAAAAAAGAAAAAATAAATAATAAATTCCCCAGCAAGAGTGGCAGAAATGACAAAGTTAGCCGAATCCGCGGCAGCCACCATGGCGCGAAAAGGTAAGTCAGGTACAGTATTCTTACCCTGACCTCAGAATAATTTCCTTTTAAGAAAAGTTTTTTTTTTTAAAGAAAAAGTTTTGCTTTGCTTTTCAAATAAAAGAAAAACTCTTTTTCAAGATGAGTTTTGATTTCAAAAAAAAAAAAGATGAATATTTCAAAAAAAAAAAAAAAAAGAGAATATTTCAAAAAAAAAAACAAAAAAAAAAAAAGAGGAATATTTGAAAAAAAAAACAGAAAGAGCGAGAAAAAAAAGGAAAGGAAAAAGAATGTTTTCCACTTCACAATTTTCGAAAATACTTGAAGAAAGTTTTCTTTGTCGTGCTCAACGACAGATTTTTATCGGTCGAGTGCAGTTTTTTGGAAATTTGAAAGTTTTCTGGTTATGTTTGGAAACAAGGTATTGACCAGCCAGACACGATTTTGAAAACTCTTATTAACATGTTTCAATGACAAGGTATTGACCGGTTGAAATGTGGTTCCCAAAAAACATTCAAATCTTCATACCGTATTTGACGGCCGTTCTCGACTGTTGAATACGACTTTTTCGAAAAAAACACAAAAAACTTTTTCCTGTTGTGTTCTCGATCGGGTCTGGACCCGAAGAACATGACATCCTCATTTGGTTGTAGTTTAGGTTTTTTGGCCTGAACTACGTTTGGTCTGATTTCCTTTAATAAGGAATACGAAGTGAAATTCTACATTAGTAGGTCCGACCATCGGATCACTTTAAATTCATATCTCGCTTAAAAACTACGATAACCTTTTATAACCAACTAAAAATGTCTAGGTTATGGAGTTTGGATAGCATAATAACCTCCGTGCATTATAACGCTACCAATTGCATTTCTCTCCTCAGTTTTTAAAGTGAACGAAATTGGAGAGTCTATTGTTTATCAACGATGCTCGCCTACTCGCAAGCCTTGGGGTACCCGTTGCAGACTCCATCGTTGAGGGCTCAGAGACACTCAATTTCGTACACCTGCTATGTGACTCTGACATAAGATATCAAGAACTGTTAAAACTTAACAAATGTCAAGTTACATGAGTTAAAAATGCGAAAGGCAAAGCAAGATGCGCAAAACAGTAAATTGCGAGGGGTGAAAGTGTCAAAAACAAAGTTGAATAGTGGCTGGGGCGTGGCCTAAAAGAGCTGCTGGCGTCGCGCCCAAGGGGTGATATAGTCCGCACCAAAACTTCCACCGTAGTTTTCTGCTTAACGCAAAATGCAAGTCATGAAGGGCAGTACCACCAATCGAAGCTACGCCGGAAGAAACGAGAAATCCCCGATGACTCCCCACTCTCCAACTATAAATAGAAGGCCCCGGCTCCTCATTTCAGCTTGTTCAAAAAGCGATAAAAATCGCAACGAAGCTCTGTTGCCTGCCGAGAGGCCATAGTTACGAGAGGTGTGAGATAGGTGAGCGAAGCCCCCAAAGTCTCCAAACCCCGTCCAAACTCGCTAAAATAAATATCCAAGTTATAAGTGATCCCTAGCCTAGTTGTTAGGTATCCACCCTCACTTCCCCGGCCCAAAATCTCAAAGTAGTTCCGCCTCTCGAGAATGAGTGAAAAACCAAAAACTAAGCCGTTATTCCACCTAACCAAAAGGCTAAAACCTACCAAAATAAGTCCACTGCTCGAGTAGACAATCCAAAAGTCACCAAAATAAGCGGTTACTGCTTTCAAATCAAAACAACAACCACACAACAAACAACAAAAAGACTCTCTCTCCCCTCAAGGACGTAGCGAGCACACTACCGCCTAAAAGGCAAAGTCTTTAAGGGCGTTATTTATTTTATTTATTTACTTTTACGTTTATTTATTATTTTAAAGTTGTTATTTTAATCGTGCACAATGTAGCCAATATAAGCCGTGAAGTTGCCCGGATTAGAATAGGAAATATTATGTAAAAGAGCCGTTATAATGGCAAATATTTTTAAACACATTTGTAATTATTGTAAGGAAATTACTGCAGTCCAGAATAATGTAGCCACGGATGTATTTGTTTTAATTTCATGTCTTTTAATACTTTATTTATTTGCTAAATAAATATAACAATAAGCATACTTGACCAAAACCGCTTTTTGAGACCAAAAGGACAAGTTGGGTGCCTAACACCTTCCCACGTAACTTAGCCTCCGAACCCGTTTTTTCTCCGGTTTATTTTTTATTTTTTGGTTTTGCTTTATTTTGCCTTAAAATAAAGATGACAACTCTAAAACTTTCGATCCAAGGCCTCGCAACACTCATTCTTTGCACTTTTCCGTTCTCCCCTAAAAAAATGGAGAATGGGAATGGAAGAGTGATGTATTCTCATATCCTGATATCCCCTAAAAAAGGGATAACTTGATGCGGGAAACCCAAAGCTCCCATAGTAATCTGAAACGGGTCACAAGGCTATTTTTAATAAAATCCATAGTGGGGGCGTCGCAATATCCTTTTTTACACTTTTCCGTTTTCCCCTAAAAAAGGGAAAATGAGAATGAAAGGGTAATGCATTCACATATCTTGGTATCCCCTAAAAAAAGGATAACTTGATGCGGGAAACCATAAGTTCCCATACTGGATAAAAAATCCACTAAAGGCAACCGAGGCGCATTCAAACACGCTGACATAGACAGCACTCCTCTCGCACTTTTGATTTTGTCTTCCCTTAAATAAGGGAGGATGGACGAGAGCGAGGGTGTCCCGCATCCGACATACGCCAAGCACCCTATCCAAGGGCTGCCACGGGCACGGGTCGCACCCCGGGAACCTCACAATCACTTTTACCACTTTACCCTTACTTTAATTATGGGCCACATACACATGGGCTTTAAAGGAAACTACACATTAAACCAATATAAATAATCAAGTCAATTGTTTTTTCTTAATCTGTGCGCCGGGTCAACCAGGACAATAATTTAGGGACGGAGGGAGTAGTATAATATAATCTTGGCACTTCAAATTCTAAGTTGTTTTTTTTTTTTAAGGAAGCAGGGGCGGCACCCTGCGAGATTTTATTAAAATAAAATAAAATATACAAACTTGAGGGGGCCAACCAGCTTTGCCCTTATAACTGGGAGGACGAAGGAGCCTGACCTCGAAAAGGAAATACAAAGCATAAAAGAGCAACCTACTAAACATTGTCGCGACGAAAATTATAAAAGCCATAAAGATCCATGTGCAGCGCATGCTTCACCTCCTTCTGAAGAGTGACAACCGTAGTAAGACTTGTCGATCGATGAACGTGAGCAAAGACTCAAGCTGCGCAAGAATCGTATTTTACTCGCAGAAAACATGAGACAGGTTACCAACAAGCAAAGAGCGATACGCCTAAAGATCATAAACATGCTCCTACGGGTCCATAAGTCCATGCATAATAACGTCAACCGCAACCTTAGAATCAGATTCAACGTCAACTGTTGTCAACCCAAACTGGTGACAAAAAACCAAGCCGGTGTGCAAAGCCAGAATCGCAGCCTTAACATTAGAACCAGTGCCAAAATGCTTAGAAAAAGCATACAAAAGAGCCCCATTTGAATCACGAATAATGCCACCACCAGTACATATATCATTTTTAGAAGAACCATCAGTATTAAGTTTAAAACGACCAATGTCAGGAGGAATCCAACGAAGCCATCGGCCCTTACATAAAGGAGGAGCGAGTTCGAATATCAATGTGAATGGATTGCATGGCAAACTGAGCTCTTAAACCACTACTCGATTTTGGGGTAAAAAGATGAAACATCTCCCTAAGGCGCCACACTACCCGGTTAAAAATCTGATCAGAAACCATAGGCACCCCATCGAAAGTTTCTGCACATCGAGCCTTCCATAACTCCCAACAAGTGAACATAAAAACACCAAGATTACACACTCCAGCTTGACTACGAACTGACCCTTTAACCCAAGTTTAAAGAAGACGAGAGATGCAAGAATACGAACCAACTCTATTAAACATAAGGGAGAATCTATTCCAGATTGTAGTAGCAGTCTCTGAGAAGAGAAAAAGATGAGTCATGGACTCTCTGTCAGGCCGATTAGAGCAACAAACACATCTGGAAACAATCTGAACCCTTTTGGAAATATTTCAAACACTTCATGTCTAAATATTTTAATAATATTACTATCAAAACAATTATAAGTCCACAACTTAAGAAAGTAACGGTTAATTTCATTATTAAATAATATTAAAAGAGGTAAACTTCTTGAGATATTACAATTCTAATATTTTCATCAACAAAATATTTTAAGTGGTCGAATATGTCAAGAATGTTATCGATTTCGTTTATTGATAAAAAAATCCAGATAGATAAAACTTGCATTTGTTATAAGAGGGCTAAAAACAACATATATATGAATCGGGTTTTTGAAAGTCTCTCTTTATCGGTAAAGTTGAGGAAGAAGAGGTTTGTCTAAAATTTGGGGAAAAAGGCCCTGTGGACTTTTTCCAAATTATAAGAGCTCGATTGCAAATATTTGATATTAGTTAGTTTTGAGAAAATTTCATTTTAGCTCTTACTAAATGCACGTTAGAGGCATATGTGCAACTTAATGGTATATCTTTAATGGTATCCATCAAAATGACTGAGATTGTAAAATTTTTTAAAAATTAAGACCCAATTGTTACAAAAATTTATTACGGGAGTAATGATGAAAATGATCCAAAGTCAAGGGATCATTGGTGCGATTAACTGTTATTTAAAATTCGAAAAGTTATATTATTAGTACCAAAGGTATGCAATTTTTCATAATCCCTCCGTTTTAGGCAAAAAGTCTATATTTGAAAGTCAAACTTTTTAAGAAAATGATATTTTTAGTAGCTCATTAGTAATAAAATAAACTTTTATTCCTTAATTTTTGAAAATTAACCCTTTAAACGAAACATTATAGATAGATTAATGAAATAGTGAATTCTTTACACGTAACGACCGTGCTTATCTCTTCCTCACCCAACCTCACCCAACTTAGTTTATTGAAGAAATGAGAAGAGAGAATCCAGAGCTGTAGTTATAGCAGCTCAAATGTTTGAAGGTATTTTATTTGTTTAATGGCATAACCTGCTTGTTAAAAGTGGGTATTTTGGACATTTAAAAAATGACGGAGAGTGTGATGGTAATGCAGGAAAGGAGAATCTAACTTGGAAACCAAAAGTAATAAAAAAGAGATAGGATCAAAATTAATGGAGTAGGTCTTCTATAAGACCGTGTTACGGATCTTAATTCGTAAGACGAAGTCCCACGCTCTCACTACTTAACTCATCAACATACGGTGTGTTGGGTAAAAAAGATAGGTCTTACAAAAAATATTCGTAAGACCATCTTACCCAAGTTTTTGTCTAAATAAATAATAGGGAAAACAACTCAAATGGTCCCTGTACTTTTTGGATTTCTCGGTTTTGTCCCTTGAACTAAATTTTTCGAAAATTTTCCTCTATGTACTGAATTTTTTCGTGGGATTGGTTGCTCTGTCCAATTATGTTAATTTTCTACCGTTAAATCCAACCATGTACATCTTATGTGATTTTTGGCAAAGGATAAAATTGGTATTTCAATCTAAAAATACAGGGACCTTTTGTGTACAATTAGTTCTTGCTTGGGTTTAGAATGTAATTATTTTTTTCTCAAGCTTTTAATAGCTTATTCTTTTCAAGTTACAACTCGTTTAATATCTTATTGGTGGGTGTCTTTGAAAGAGGTAGAGAGAGAGATGGAGGCGAGGCCTGGTGGGAGCAAGAAAACGACATAGCTAGCGAGGGATTTCTTCTTGAAACCAAAATAAGTTTCGATGATGGCGGCAGACATGGAACAAGGCATATTGTCTTCCCTATACAAGAATCAACGATTTGATTAGCTGCGAGACTCCCCCTCTCTCTCTCTCTCTCTCTCTCTCAAAATTCTCTTGTCTTCACTGCGCAAAAGTCAAATTTTTTTTCCTTAGAAAATTTTCCCATAAAGAGTCTACACGCTTTTTTGCAAGTTACTCTTCTCTCACTTGTCTTAGCAATAAAATTTTATCCTTTTGATTTATCGATGAGTTTGTGGGGGTTGCTTTGAATTATTATTTTTTGTGGTGTGGGTGTAGTGGTTGCCGAGAAATTGTGGGAAATCCCATCCACCATTTCATCTTATCGACATTGGTGGGCATTTTTTCCATCACCACCGCAACCTTCAAGCTCAAACGAGTTCGACGAGATGGCGCTGCCGGAAGAAGTCAAGTCGGTGAATTATATTTGTTGGGTCGCTTTACGTTTCTCCCGAATCGAAAATCACCACCATCGGATGGAGTTGTTGTTTGAGTTTGTCTAAATTTTTATCTTGGTAGGGTGGATTTTGTTCGAATTTCGGCGAGGGGAAGAAGTAGAGACATGTAGAAATGTTGGCTTCCATGGTGAAAAGGTATGAGATTGAAAATGGAGAAGAAAGGGGTCGATTACAATAATACCATCAAATTTAATTTTAAAAAATAAAAATATATGGATAATTGTGTCCATTCAAAATAAAAGAATGGATAGACAATTTTACCCCTGGTCAAAGTCACGTGACACGCACGTTGACAAACTTAACTAATGAGACGCAAGGACGAAGTTCGCAAAAATTTTCACCTTAAGGATCAATTCTGAGCAATCAGGACCAAAACCGAGAAACCCAAAAAGTACGGGGGGCCATTTGGATTGTTTGCCCAAAATAATAAGTAAGTCGCACGGTTTCATATAGGAAACAAAATAGTATTAGTGTCTATTGCGTTTAACACTCGCTACCATAGACCATAGTAAATCATGGTTTACATTTATCAAGTGGTGGCCCACAAAGACAACGGTTATGAATATAGGAGTTATCAAACTTCTGTTTTCGATACCCACACAATCTATTATAGCTAACGTTAAATACTTGTAAGTAGAAAGCTTCCGTTATCTGTAACGGTATACTCCCATAGATCCTATTATGGGAGATATCCAATATATACTTGTATGCATATTGACTATTTGATTTTGCTCCATTTAGTATGAAATAACATAATCTATGGCAATTTTATTATTGTAATATCCCATCATACTTCGGGTAGGTATGAGAATTGTGTTCGATTTATAAGGTGGTCATACACTATTTCTGAATACCAACATCATTCATGGACTTTTGGGTCGACTTGTAGTGGGCTTGATGACCTAAGGTGTTACGTATTCAGTGGGTCAGTGTATGAGCTACATGTAACAATCCGAACTCTTGGACTCGGAACGTTACAATTATTTATTTGATCATGGATGTAGATTAATGGGCAATTAGCTTGATTGATCTTACGGTAGACTTGTAGTAGACTACTAGTATAGATTAAGCATACCTTATATCTCGACCAAAAATCGAAACGGGTCACACTAGAAACAGATTGGGAAAACGAATGTCAACAAGTTTTTACCCCAATTTCAAAGCTTGGAATTGGGGCCTCTAAAATCAATTCCATTATTTAGGAACATAAATAAAATTTGGAATTAAAATTGTGTTTGAATTCTAAATCACTTAATTCTATAAAACTAATTTCATCCTAAATACAAATAATTTACATTCTAAATTTTTATCAATTACTCCCTTCGTCCCTAAATTATTGTCCTGGTTGACCCGGCGCACAGATTAAGAAAAAACAATTGACTTGATTATTTATATTGGTTTAATGTGTAGTTAAACTCATTTGTATGTGGTTCATAATTAAAGTAAGGTGAAAAAGTAAGAGTAAAGTGGTAAAAGTGGTGTTCTAAAAAGGTAAGTTTTAAAGTGGATAATTATTTTGGGACGGACGAAAAAGGAAAGGAAGACGATAATTTAGGGACGGAGGGAGTATTACATAGTAACAAATCATCATCATTTTACTACCACCAAAACAACTTTCAACCACCACCACTTATGCCACCTCTTACCACCGCCAACACCTCTGGCCACCCCGCCACCGCATCCGATCGCCGCCGCCGCCAACACCTCCGGCAACTGCCACCACCGCATCCTTTAACCACCACCACTATATCTTATTTATTTTTTAAAATGTAAATTTTTTATATTTTTGTTGTTAGCAAATTTTGAACATTTATCATTCAAAATAACCAACAACTATATACCACCAGACTGTCCCTAAGGGGGTGACCCAATGGTAGACATGAGGCTTCACAAAGTGTGAGGTCTCAGGTTCGATCCCTTCCCATACCCCCCTTAGGAGAAAAAAAAAATAAAAAAAATATACCGCTAGACTAAACTAAATACTTGACATATTATTAAATTTTTATTTAAGTATAATGTAGAATTATAATTGAATTCCACATATTATCCAAATAATAGAAATGCTATGATTTTAAAAACAAATTCTAAGTTATTTATATTCTATAAAATTTGAATATTTATTGAATTTAAAATCAATATATCCAAACTGACATAAGACCTAAGAAACATTTAACCAAACTCATATGACACCGGCCAAAGCAATTGTTTATTTTAACTTAGCACTTAAAAGTAATACTCCCTCCGTCCCTAAATTATTGTCATAGTTGACCCGGCGCACTGTTTAAGAAAAAAATAATTGACTTGATTATTTATATTGGTTTAATGTGTAGTTTCCTTTAATGTCCTTGTATATGTGACTCATAATTAAAGTAGAGTGAAAAAGTAAGGGTAAAGTGGTAAAAGTGATGTTCTAAAATGGTAAGTTTCAAAGTGGACAATTATTTTGGGACGGACGAAAAAGGAAATAAGGACGATAATTTAGGGACGGAGTATAATATTTCAAACACTTCATGTCTTAATATTTTAATAATATTACTATCAAAACAATTATAAGTCCACAACTTAAGAAAGTAACGGTCAATTTGATTATTAAATAATGCTCCCTCCGTCCTTAAATTATTGTCCTCCTTTTTTCGTTCGTCACAAAATAATTGTCCAATTTAAAACTTACCTTTTTAGAACATCACTTTTACTACTTTACCCTTACCTTTTCACCATATTTTAATTATGGGCCACATACACATGGACTTTAAAGAAAACTACACATTAAACCAATATAAATAATCAAGTCAATTGTTTTTTCTTAAACTATACGCCAGGTTAACTAGGACGATTATTTAGGAACGGAGATAGTATTAAAAGAGGTTTACTTTTGAGATATTACAATTCTAATATTTTCATCAACAAGATATTTTACGTGGTCAAATATGTTGAGAATGTTATCGATTTCCTTTATTGATAATAAAATACAAATAGATAAAATATACCGTTGTTATAAGAGGGCTAAAAACAACGTATATATGAATCGGGTTTTTGAAAGTCTCTCTTTATCGGTAAAGTTGAGGAAGAAGAGGTTTGCCTACAATTTGAGGAAGAAGGCGTTGTGGACTTTTTTTCAAATTATATGGGCTCGATTGCAAATATTTGATATTAGTTAATTTTGAGAAAATTTCATTTTAGCTCTTACTAAATGCACGTGAGTGACACATGTGCAACTTAATAGTATATCTTTAACGACATCCATCAAAATGACTGAGATTCTAAAGATTTTAAAAATTTAAGACCCAATTGTTACAAAAATTTATTACGGGAGTAATGATGAAAATGATCCAAAGTCAAGGGATCATTGGTGCGATTAACTGTTATTTAAAATTTGAAAAGTTATATTATTAGAGCATCTCCATCGTTGAAATTTTAACTTCCTAAATTGTTTTTCCTATTAAGAATACAAACCAAACAATTGGAACCAACTTCTAATGATGTCCACGTAGGAGAGATAATAAAAGGAATTCTTAGTTAGGAAGTAAAAATGGATTTAGGAATAAAGAGGGAGTAAAGAGGCGGTGTGGTGCACTGCACAGCCACACAAGGCGCGTGCACCACACGCGTGTGGACGAGCGTGAAAGAGAGTAATTCGGTGGGTCCTGTGGCTGAAATCCTTCAACAAATCACAGATTTTCTGAATTTTTTTAAAAAAATAAATCTTACCCATTCCATTTTTTTTGGTGGTGGGTGGGGGGGGGGGGCGGTGCAAGGCCTTGTTTGGGTTATTATTTTTTTAAAGCCTTTTTTATTTAATTTTTTTCTTCCTTCTTTCCTATAAATATACTACCTTAATTTTTTTTTGTATGTAATTTTATCATTTTATGTATTTTTTTAATTTTAATGTTGTATTTAATTTTTTTATTTATGTTATTTTACAAGTTATGTATAATATGTGTTTTATAGATAATTTATTAATTAAATTATAAATTATAAAATTTAAAAATAATAATGTAATTATTATTTTAAAATTAATTTATGTCTTAATTTATAAATTACTTATTTATACGAAATATTTAAATATGAAATATATTAAATAACGTGAAATAAATTTATTTGTTGAGAAGTATAAAATAAGAATGAAGTGTAAAGTTAATGAGGTGGCAGTGAGACTCAATTAAGAATATGTTAAGAATAGTATACAATGGGAAGATATATTTAATATTCTTAAGTAGATAAGAAGAGAAAAATGTGTAGGTGATAGTGGGACCCAGCTAAGAAGGTGTGTAAGAATTTTTAACAATGGAGATGCCCTTAGAACATCACCAACGTCTGTGAAACACAGATTCTTGCATTGGGGAAGTGAGTATAATGGCCACATAGGCAAATTTGGAGTGACAAATAGGAGAGAGAGAGGGGGAGGTTCTTATTGCAGAACCTGCAAAAAACGGAAGGGAGTAGCAGTGGCTGTCGGCTGTGTGGGGGGGGGGGAAGTGGGGAGTGGGAGGAAGGGATTATTATTTTATTTGGGTTGATGTTAAATTTAATACTTTTTGTGTAAGAAGTTGTGTAAGAATAGTATACAATGGGAAGATTTATTAAATAGAATGTAAGAAGAGAAAAATGTGTAGGTGGCAGTGAGACCCAGTTAAGAAGTTGTATAAGAAGTTGGTATAAAATTGTAACATTGGAGATGCTCTTAGTACCAAAGGTATGCAATTTTTCATACTCCCTCCGTTTTAGGCAAAAAATCCATGTTTAAAAGTCAAACTTTTTAAGAAAATGATACTTTTAGTAGCTCATTAATAATAAAATAAACTTTCATTCCTTAATTTTTAAAATTAACTCTTTAAGCGAAATATTATAAATAGATTAATGAAACAGTGAATTATTTACACTGAACTTCCTCACGCAACCTCACCCAACTTAGTTTATTGAAGAAATGAGAAGAGAGAATCCAGAGCTGATAGTTATAGCAGCTCAAATGTTTGAAGGCATTTTATTTGTTTAATGGCATAACCTACTTGTTAAAAGTGGGTATTTTGGACATGTAAAAAAAATGACGGAGAGTGTGATGATAATGTTGGAAAGGAGAATCTAACTTGGAAACCAAAAGTAATAAAAAAGAGATAGGACCAAAATTAATGGGGTTGGTTTCTTATAAGACCGTGTTACGGATCTTAATTCGTAAGACGAAATCTCACACTCTCACTGTTTAATTTATCAACATATGGTGGGTCAGATAAAGATGATCCGTCTTACAAAAAATATATGTAAGACTGTCTTATTTAAGTTTTTGCCAACTTAAAGTAATTGTTAAGTTGAAGGACCAAATTAGTCTTTAATACTCTAATAAATAAATGAGTAGGTCTCTTGTAAAACCGTTTTACGGATCTTAATTCTTAAAACGGAGCCTTACTCTCTCATAGTTTAACACATCAACACACGGTGGGTTGAGTAAAAAAGATACGTCTTACAAAAAATATTTGTAAGATCGTCTTACCTATGTTTTTGCCTAAAAAATAATGGGGTCAACAACCCAAATGGTCCCTGTACTTTTTGGGTTTCTCGGTTTTAGCCCTTGAACTAAATTTTTCGAAATTTTTCCTCCATGTACTGATTTTTTTAGCGGGATTGGTCCTCTGTCCAATTATGTTAATTTTCTACCGTTAAATCCAACAATGTGCATTTTACGTGATTTTTGGCAAGGGTAAAATTGGTATTTCAATCTAAAAATACAGGGATCATTTGTGTACAATCAGTTCTTGTTTAGGTTTGGAATGTAATTATTTTTTTCTTCAAGCTTTTAATAACTTATTCTTTTCAAGTTACAGATCGTTTAATATCTTATTGGTGGGTGTCTTGAAAGAGGTAGAGAGAAAGTGGGAGGCGAAGGCTTGGTGGGAGCAAGAAAACGACATAGCTAGCAAGGGATTTCTTCTTGAAGCCAAAATAAGCTTCGATGATGGCGGCAGACATGAAACAAGGCATCTTGTCTTCCCTATGTAAGAATCAATGATTTGATTAGATGTGATACTCTCTCTCTCTCTCTCTCAAAATTCTCTTGTCTTCCCTGTGCAAGAGTCACATTTTTTCCTTAGATTTTTTTCCCATAAAGATTCTACACGCTTTTTGCAATTTCACTCTTCTCTCACTTTTCTTAATAGTTAATTTTTATCCTTTTGATTTATCGATGAGTTTGTGGAGGTAGCTTTGAATTATTATTATTTGTGGTGTGCGTATGGTGGTTGTCGAGAAATTGTGGGAAATCCCATCCACCATTTCATCTTATCGACATTGGTGGGCATTTTTTCCATCACCACGCAACCTTCAAGCTCAAACGAGTTCGACGAGATGGCGTCGGAGCCGAAGAAGCTAAAGTCGGTGAATTATATTTGTTGGGCTGCCTACGTTTCTCCCCAACTGAAAATCACCACCATCGGATGGAGTTGTTGTTTGAGTTTGTCTAAATTTTTATCTTGGTAGGGTGGATTTTGTTCGAATTTCGGCGAGGGGAAGAAGTAGAGACATGTAGAAATGTCGGCTTCCATGGTGAAAAGGAATGGGATTGAAAATGGAGAAGAAAGGGATCAATTACAATAATACTAAAAATATATGGGTAATTTTGTCCATTCAAAATAAAAGAATGGATAGACAATTTTAACCCTGGTCAAAGTCACGTGACACGCACGTTGACAAACTTAACTAATGAGACGGAAGGACCAAGTTCGCAAAAAAATTCACCTTAAGGATCAATTCTGAGCAATCGAGACCAAAACCGAGAAACCCAAAAAGTACGGGGACTATTTGGATTGTTTGCCCAAAATAATAATTAAGCCGCACAGTTTCATATAGGAAACAAAATAGTATTAGGGCTCGTTTGTTGTGGCTGATGACTTATGAATTATGGCTGATAGCTTAAACTGGTAGCTGAATGACTTTTGGTTGATTGTATGATAGATTTGGATGAAAAGTGCTTATGAGTCGTTATAATTATTTGTTAAAAAAAACTTGAAAATTAGTGTTCATATTTTTATGTATATTTCATAAAAGGGTGAAATGAAGACAATCAAATATTTATTAATGAATAGTTGTCTTCATTTAAAAAAAAAAACCAAAAAAGCTTAAAATTTTGGCTTTTGGCTTTTCAATGCATAAAGGGTGTTGTACCTTATTTATTGGCTTATAAGGAAACAAACACTTTAAATATGAAATAAAAAGTATTAGTGTCTATTGCTTTTAACACTCGCTACCATAGACCATAGTAAATCATGGTTTACATTTATCAAGTGGTGGCCCACAAAGACAACGGTTATGAATATAGGAGTTATCAAAATTCTGTTTTCGATACCCCAACTTCCATCCCGTGGGTATCTCCCCACACAATCTATTATAGCTAACGTTAAATACTTGTAAGTAGAAAGCTTCCGTTATCTGTAACGGTATACTCCCATAGATCCTATTATGGGAAATATCCAATATATACTTGTATGCACATTGACTATTTGATTTTGCTCTATTTAGTATGAAATAACATAATCTATGGTAAATTTATTATAGTAATACCCCATCCCACATTGGGTAGGTATGCGAATTGTGTTTGATTTATAAGGTGGCTATACACTATTCCTGGATACCAACATCATCCATGAACTTTTGGATCGATTTGTGGTGGGCTTGATGACCCAAGGTGTTACGTGTTCAGTGTGCCAGTGTGTAAGCTACATGTAGCTAATGGGCAATTAGCTTGGTTGATTGTATGGTGGACTTAGTAGACTACTAGTATTTGATTGATTTGGACTTGCCTCGACCTAATCCGGAAGCAATTACACTCTGGAGACGGAAGAAAATTGACGATAGATTAGTGCCTAGTGCCTACAAAAGATGGAGTATCATTTTGGAGTTGTTCACAATTGAATTAAATTATGTTTTCCTCCCTTTAAATTGGTAGCCAAAAGAAGGCCAAATTAAGGAGAACCATATAAATTGCTAAGAAACCATTCAATCTCTTTTTTCAGGTTTTATTCCTTTTTGAAACATGGTAGCTTTATTGATTAGTCCAAGTCTTTTCATAGCTGGGGGCACATGATGCAGGGGTGGTTATAGTAGGAAGGTAAGAACTTGATGAAGATGAAACATGGTAGATAGGAACTCATGTTGTGGAGTGTGGACTCTCCAATTCTTGTCTTCCATGGATTCTTTTTTAAAGTACATTGTTGGCTTGAATCTTCTGTTGTAAGGGACTTTGTTTTCTTGGATTTCCATTAGATACTTGACCACCTATTGATATACAACATACATTGAAATTAGCATATTGATGAAATGCAATTTCTTTGGCACGACAAATATTTATATTAATCATCCAGTAGCCCCATCTATGGATGGATGGGGTTGGTCACCGTTTTCATTCGTTGCACCAGGTCCAAGCGTTGCTGTTGGAGTCGGAGGTGGATTTGATACCTTAGCTCTGTTTTTGTTTCTTGGAGCTGCTACTGTAGTCGTAGGGAGAGTTTTTAGATCAAGAGAAGATGAAGATGACGACTACTGGTACTAGCAAAAAAACATATTTAAACATGTAACGAATGCTATTAGTGTGTATAAGAAATTGCTACCTTTCTTCAGATTTTTTATTATAGAGGACAGAATCTCTTTCATCTTTGGATATATCATATCATATATCTAGTTTGCCAATAAACTAATTTTATAACTGATATATACTCGATACTCCGTTGATTGATTGGATTTGTACAGCCTCTTGATGGTTAGGCTAGATTTTGGTGAGATAGATTTTGGGAGAGAGAGAGGAGGCCCCCACCTTGCTATTAGGCATGCAATACACAATTAGGGTTTTATCCCTTTGTTGCCCTATTTATATTATTACAAGAAACCTATTTCTTGTGTTAAGTCAATAAACCCACTTGGATTAGATTCTAATTCTAATAAATAATATAAATATTATTTTTCAATTTAAGCCCAATTACCAACAAAAAGTAAACGAGTCATTGTATCCTTGACTAAGATGGAAACCATTCCACGAGCATTTTCAGTTTGCAACCATGAATATGTATGATTATTTATAAATTATGAGAAACTTTTTTGTAGATGGAAATTATTTTTTTTGTAATTTTTGTAACTATTTGATAATTGTATGTTAATGAGTAAATGAGCGTCCATGCCTCATTATATATAGGCCTCGTTTGGTACATCGTTTTAAAAACGTAACTTTTTGAAAACGCAACGTTTTAAAACCGCAGCATTTTCAAAACGTATTTTTATTTTTGTAAACGTGTTTGCAAAACTATTTCAAAACGTTATTTTTCATAAATAGAGTAGTTGCAATAGTAGCATATTTTTAAAACGCTACAAATTGGAGCGTTTTAAAACGATTCACATTTTTAAAACGCTGCGTTTTAAAATGATGCATTGAAACACTTTGAAAAAAAAACACATCATTTTTTACCAGCGTTTTGACCAAAACATTCCACCAAACAAACATATAGTTAACATACATAATAACTTTGAAAAAAAATTAAAAATAAACGTTAAATTTTCTTTTGAAAAACTGTTGATTTGACTCGGAGAAGTCAATCAAAACAATAATTTATGAATGGAAAGAGTATACATCTATTTATTATGTCTCCAGTTATGAAAATTCAAACCTAGATACAATATTAAGATTTTATAAGGATACGTATTTTTTTCATGTTTATTTTGTCAAAGTTTAATTAATTAACTTGACAAAAAAATCATGAGACTACTTTCTTTCTGTTTTTTGTTTTTTAGGGATAAGACTGAGTAATTTGGAAAAAAAATTAAATGCTTATACACTATAAGAACCTAGCGGTTTTGCCCTGGTCACTACCTACCACTAATAAGCCAAGTTGCCTGTTGTTTGGTATTGTAGTCGGGATTAATAACACGAGTTATCCGGATAAAGTCATTATCCCCTCATTATTAATACCAAGGGGAGGGTGGTATTATTAGCGCCCTCACTAAAAAAAATTGGATTAACATTTTAATCTCAAAACTACCATCAAATATACAAGTGAGGATTAATAGCGAGGGCACTAATAACACTGATGACTTGTTTGCTAGTCGGACAAGGATAAACAGTATTATTAATCTCAGTATTATTAGTGTCCTCGCTATTAATCATCACTTGTATATCAGGGGTAGTTTTGAGATTACAAATGTTAATCCCAATTATTTTTAGTGAGTGTGCTAATAATATCACCCTCCCCCTTGGTATTAATAGTGAGGGGATAATGACTTTATTCGGATAACTTGTGCTATTAGTTCGTCCCGACCACGCGTACCAAACATCAGACAATTCGGCTTATTAATCCTATCTGGCCTTAATCCTGGCTACCTTATCCTTATCCGACTACCAAACAAGCTCTAACATACTGAGAAATTGTAGTCAGTGCGGCGGTGACGATCCAATTTCATGCTCGCCGACTCTCTAATGTTTTGTCGGCCGCCGGATATATTATCCCCTTTGCAAGTGAGTTGATACTCCCGTCAGGTTTAATTTTTGTTGCCAAATATTAATCAATCATTTTCGCTGTTTTTTTTCTCGTTTTATTTGATCCCATTTTGAAACTTCACTCCATGTTAATTCCATATCATGCTTAGATAGTTAGATTCATTTGATCGTGTAATATTTTGAGGAAGACTTCTTAGAGCATCACCATTGTTTATAAAACCAAATTCTTACCAAACTTCCTATTAAGAATCTACCAAAATCCCCCCATTGTATAAATTCTTAGTTGACAACTAGGAGAGAGAGGGGAAAAAACTTCCCCAATAGGAGCCTGCAAAAGGAAGCAACTGGGCAGGGGCTGTCGGCCAATGTGTGGGGGGGGGGAGTGGGGAAGGGATTTTTATTTTATTTGTGTTGATGTTAAATTTAATATTTTTTGTGTAAGAAGTTGTGTAAGAATAGTATACAATGGGAAGATTTATTCTTAAGTGTGTAAGAAGAGAAAAATATGTAGGTGGCAGTGGACCCAGTTAAGAAGTTGTATAAGAAGTTGATATAAATTTTAACATTGGGGATGCTCTTAATTAGATCGTTTTCCATGATTTGTTGGACTGTTGGAGCATCCATCCAGTCTATGGATCGAGTTGTGGATTTTGCTAATATTAATTCAGACTTTTTACTGATTAGGAGATTTTTATTTGGTTGACAGAGAGATGATCTGACTTTTTTTAGTGTTGCCGAATAGGCTTATTGACAAGAATGGATAATCCTCAAGTGGTTGAGAACTTACATGGTCGTTGTTCATGGCATTTCACGTGTGAAAGGTAATGCGTTCACCATTTTGTTTCTTATATACGGTTCAGTTGAGTTTAGTTTGATTCAATTTTGTTTGTTTCTTGATCTTCTGATTGTTTGCTTTGTTGATGAAAGATAATGAATTGAATAGACATATTAGAAACTAATCATTATCTTGGTAGTTTTGTGTATGTGGTGAGAGGTTATTTAGGTGTAATATATACTCTTAATCAAAACTCCTTGAGATTTTTCATTGGCCGCTAAAAATAGAATATACAAATAAATGCTTTCAATCTGCTACAGAATATCGATGCCTGGCTACTTCAAACCCTTTTCATGGCTTATTATTGGTCGTGGTGCAGAAAAAGAAAACACTTATTTGTTTGGTAAATCTTAAGGAAATGTATTAAAATTGTTTTTCAAGTGTTTGGTAAACCTTTCGTATGTGTTGGGAAAACATTTATTTAACGCACTTTATGATCTGTAGAGTTTATGTAAGAATAATATAACTTGGAAACTATAATTTCAACTGTGAAATAAGGTAAAGCAATACACTACAGTTGGCTACGAGGAGGAGAGAAAATTAAAAATAAATACTTTAACCAAAAAGATAAATAGACATCATATTCCTTTGCGTTTTTGACAAGCAACTCAGTTTGAATGTAGCCTTTTGGCGTCTGCAATTTCGGAAAATGACATACAAGCCTAATGGTCCGACGGCAATTTTACGGAGGATCAGGAGGGCCGGTTTTCCATTGACTTGTAAAACATTTTCCATTAATTCAGTTTCAAAGATCACCTCATAAACACTTGAAAATATGGTATATGTTTGGACACATAACATAGACAATAAGGACATTGGAACTAAACGATGGTGTGGTGATAACTAAAAAGCATTTGAGTGACGTTGCTTTAACCAATAAATTTGCTTTAGATATATAGATGAGTGGCATACAAGAATTGGTCTAGCTGATCCCAAATAAATGGTTTCAAAGCTGATAGAGTTGAGCTGACTTGTGTTGAGGCTTCATTGAATGCTTATTTTTCTTGTTATATACTAGTCGTGGCGAAGCACACCATGCCTTTTCTTGCAAGGATGTGATAAAATATTTTCTGATCTCGTAAGTTAGTGATGTTGCAGGGGTGTTGATTGCTCAACTTGTAGCACAATTGCCATTTCAAGTATCCTTCATTTTACAAAGTTGTACATCTAAAGAGAATACCTTGTTGGGAGGAGAGTGAAATCATTAAACTCAGTTGACCGAACTTAGGCTACCATAGCTTTAAATCCGAGAGTGAGTATGACGGCGTGTGGTGTGGCTGCTGGAAGAAGACGACAGGTTATGGAAGAGAAGGTCGGAGGAGAGCAAGAGAGAGAAGGAAGGGTGTGAAATCTGATTGGGGGTTTTAATTAATTTTGTCTAGGTTAGGTTTTTCTATTCTACAGAAGTCAAAACGAAAAAGTTTCAACTAGGTTTTGCAATTTTAAAAAATAAGTATAATTGTTGCAAAAATTGTTGCAATTCAGGCGCCCTTCTTCCCTCCATTTTTCCCCCCCAAAAAAGAACGCCGCTAAAATGAGTTTTCAGGTTAGGAGTGAGCGGTACACTTTATATTGCAACTAAATTCAATTTTGTTTCAATATTTTGTTGCAGTTGTCCTGTTTTCTTGTAGTGTGGGGAGTCTCTTTTTTCTGATCTTTAATGTCTAATTTGTGGAGAGACATTTTCAAAACATTAGCTTAAATACTTAGTATTCTAACTTAAACCCTTGTTTTGTAAAGTCTGTTATATTTCATTTTCAAGGGCAATCATGAGTTACTAAGAATGTTTGAATTTTCAAAAATGGACTCTTCAAATGGGACTTATAGTAGTTATTCCCACTATGTTTACACTTTATTGTTTGCTTTATTTATTCCGAAAGCATGACCTGCTCGATAGAATTAAACTCCGTTTTCTTTGTACATTGACAGAAAATCTCATGAAGAGGAGGCTTCTAATGTTTCTGGAATCTTAACATATAAGATAAATGATCTTCGAAAGTAGATTCAAGCAGAAAGAGCTATAACAATTAAAGTAAGTTGATTGCATATTTTGTTGGCTTACCCTTGGCTTGTTGTAAATGTTGGTATAATTTGTTGTAATATAGTCTTGGATGTTTTTGTGTTTCATTCATTGTTGTGATTTTTTTTATATGGGCAGTTTAGCATCTGCAAACTATTTATAAGGTCTCCTGTCATCCTTATGGAGAAGGTTAAATTCTGAAGGGTTCCTGCTACTTAGAGGGTTTGATGTTATCGGGTATCAAAGAATATTACTCCATCCGTTCCACCCGAAGAGTCCATGTTTGAAAATTTTAATAATTAAGAGATATATAACTACTTTGGGAGTTAGTTATAATTACAAGTATGCTTGAACATAATCAAAATGTTAATATCAAATGTTGAGGGTAAAGTTGAAATGTTATGGAGATTGTAGACATAATTTTTGAAAGTAGACTCTTTAAGTGAAACATCTCAAAATAGTATAGACTGTAGGTGGCCTCTCCTCCTGGAACAGGGGAAGTAAATAAGTCATGTCAAAAAAATTGACTAGATTATATTAAAGTTGTGTACAATGTTATGCCTGTGTAGTTCAACTTTTGGATCCAAATCTCATAGAAACTTGAAATTGTTAAAGTTTGTTTTTTCCCTTCTCATTTTGTGTTTTTTTTTTTTTTAATAAAAGGCTAGATTTTTATAAATGGGAGAAAAAAAGAAAACAAGCTAAAAGGGGGACAACCAACCTTACCCTTAAAAAGGGAGGACAAAGGAGCCTTACCTTGGAGAAAAACTGACAAAAGAAATTAAACCTAGATAAAACAAAGAAAGAAATCTAATAATTACGATAACGACTCTTCGTACGACGCTTCGACCTTCTGAGACATGGGGTGTCAAGATCAAGGGCATCAATTTGGGCGTGATCGTTATCGGAATCTTCCTCTTCAATAGTTTGCAGAACGACAAATTTATTAGGGGAGACAATGTTCATAGGATGACAGGGCTGAGGAGAAGAATTGATCTGCATAGTGGCTTGGGTATTTATACAAGGACTGAAAGGGAGGGAGTTGGGGCTCAGGTTGGAAGAAAGATATTTATGACTATGAGATGGAGATGTTTGAATTGGGGACCGGTTACTTTCTGTGAGGTCAATTTGAACAGCATTCGATGAAGAAGGTTGCACTTGTGAAGGGCTACATGTTGTTTAATGAGGGAGCCGCTGAGGTAACATCCATGGCCGGCACCTGAACTTGGGGGTTAGGAACTGGGATGGTCGAGCCGTGAGGGGGAGAAACAACCTCCTTAGCCTTTTCATCAGGACCTTTTTCCTCCTCCAATTCTCCAAGAACAGCAAAGGAATTATGAAGTGATGTACCTCCAGCTTGTTCAACCGAAGCCCGTGGAGATTGTGTTGATTCGAGGAGTTATTCTTATTAGCAAAGATCGGCTGCTGACACATGATTGCTTGGCAAAGAAGATTCATTATTGTTAATAATAGGAGGAGAATCGAGAATGTGATTTTGAGTACTTTGCAAGACTTGGGCTGCTTAACAAAGATCATTAGCATCCAAACAGAGGGGACTTTTGAGAAGAGGGAGAATCAACAACAATATGAGGGCATCGAATTATTACCTTGCATACCTCGTGTGACTTGATCACCGAAACCGTTGTTAATATCTCGAGCAACTAGGAGCTCAGAGAATCTGGGCAATTATACGACTTGAACCGGCAGGATATCTTTGTGTACGATTGAGAGACCATGGGTTCTTTGGCTTTCCAGATCGAATTTTTGGCCATAGCTGAGGAGCCCGATGGTTTGCGGCATGAGCGGGAGGGGCCGCTGACCCGATGGTCTGGCCTCGAGGCCTTAACAAAAGTTCCTTGTTAGCAAAGATAAACAGAGGGGCTTCGAGACTCGATGGTTGATCGTGGCCTTAACAGTTCCTTATTACCATTGTAAACTTTGCAAGAAAAGCCGCCGTGGCCTTGGCGATGGCGAGAGCAATAAAGCGAGTCTTCACCTCAATATCTTGCCAAAATCCAGAGAAATCCCATTATCAATCCAAATTCGATTGGGAATATGTTTTGTTAGGTTAATTTCGATACAAATTCTCGCAACACTAGGCCGCGAAAAGAGTGGTCAGTAGGGGTATCAATTATGAGCTGTACCAATCAAGTTACCAATGGAGAATAAAGCTTGCTTATTAAACGTATATATTGGGAGGCTAGGAGAGAAAACCAAAAAGACGATAGGGCTTTCAATGTCCGCAACGAAAACTGAGTCCACTTGAAAACCCGCATAGGAAAGCACCAACATGCCATCGATCTTTAATCCACAAACGCCGAAAATCACCTCATGGTTGGTTTGTATAAGGCTTAGAGTCAAGGTGACCCATAGTGACCGAGCTTTGAGACCAAATGTAAGGATTTCTCTCCTCATAATCTCCATAAGGACGCCCGTGAGAGAACTTACCAACAAGGGATAGCTGAAAGGGTTTAGCAAAGGCCGAGACTTGAGCAGAGTCAAACATAGAGCCGGCTCACCTTTGTATGAAGTAGGAATAAGAGTTATCGATGTGAAGAAGAAATATTAGCAGAGAAAGGGAAGCAAACGATTTGAGATGAGAAGGAGAGGGGCCACCTCAAGCTTCCTTCATGGCCGCTATGAAAGCCGGAAGGCCAAAACAAAGAACTCCAAAAGACGGCAAAGACTAGGTTTTTTAGAGAGAGAACCGCTTTTGTGGACTCCATTAATATTTTCTCATTTTGTTGCGATCTATAATTTGGGGCAATTCATTTATCGCTTTGCA
>JABEVN020000829.1:0-27889 GCA_013146195.2 Codonopsis lanceolata | reverse complement strand
GCGTAGCGTGCGTAACCACTTGTCTCAACCACGGGCCTCAGGGTTTTTACTTTCTTTGTTGGTCTAGATTTTCTTAGATTTGGCTGATCCAACCAATGGTTTGTTCACTTCGGTCCACAAGGTTGGTTGTCATTAACAACTTTCTTCCCAAGTACTACATTGTTAATCTGGGGATCACGGAGTGCACATTCACATAAGTTTTACGGGCTTGGTGTTAATAATCAAGTGTTCTGTTTCCTTTCGGCGTATTGTTTTATAGCGAATAACTACGGCGAGGGTCTCATTGCCCGTCTCGTGAGTGCAGATCAGGCGAAGCCTGGTTTTAAGGAATTCGAGGGCAACGCCTGTGTGACTTTGTTTGATATTTAAAATTGGCGTGACAATTTTCATTAGCGATCATTTTGGTATTGTTGGAAATCAAAGGATACAACCATTTGAAAGGAATGCAAGTATCAATTTAATTACGTAGCATAACATAAATTAACGTAACCACTTAATTGTTGATCAATATCTTTCGGCTTCCTCAGTTTCTCCAGGCCGGTGAGTCGGTGTGGCAGCGGCGATGCATGTTGATTCAATCTCACCCATGCGTGAAACGCGCTCACACTTTTTTATTAAATTAAATTAAAGAAAAATAAAAACTATAAATTTATTAAATTAAATTAAAGATAAAAACTATAAATTGAAAGTATAAATTAAGAAAAAAATCAAATAAAATTGTTTTTTAAATTATGCATCATGCACACACACATTAATAATATTATATTATGCATTATGCACACACACTTTAATTTTTAATTAAATTAAAGATAAAAATTATATTAAAATTAGTGGTGATAATAAAATAATAATAAAAATATTATAGGATCATTTTTCGAAAAATTAAAACTCCCTCCACCGCCAACCCCAAAATCCCCAACTATTCATATTACCGCCAAAATCTTCCCTCAGTGAAATCCCTAAATCAACTATAACGCGCTCACACTTTTGTTTTATTAAATTAAATTCAAACAAAATAAAGACTATAAATTAAAAATATAAATTTAGAAAATATTTAAATAAAATTGTTTTATCTATGTAACAAAATAAATTAAAATAAAACAAGTTTTCCCCAATATTTCATTCTCCGCTCTCTCTCCGCCCTCACGGTTTTCCCCAATATATTGAATCCTCTCTCTCTTTCACGCCCAGCCCCCTACCCATCTCCTCTCTCATCTCTCATCGCCCATTACCCAAATCTCAAACACTCCCTCCCTCTAATCTCAAACAATCCCTCTCCCTAAACGACGGCTCTTCGCTCTCCTCCATCCCTATCCCGTGTACGTTCTCCAGCCCTTCTCAATCGATCTCTCATCTCTCTCCACTCTACCTCATCGCCGCCGCCCTCGCCACACACAGCGGCGGCGAAGAAGAATTCGGCCTCGTCGTTTCATCATCGTTTCGTCTCACTCACCAGATCGAGGAGAAGAGGACCTCCATTCATGAAGACTTCTGCCGTCACTCCCCTTGAGTTTGACCAAACCCAGCCAGTTTCCTTCTCCATTGATGAAGACTTCCCATCTCCCTGCTCCACTACGGTTTCCTTCTAAATGGGTTAGTTTTCTTAATCAAATCTATAACAACAGTTGGTTCTTATGGTTTGAGTGCAATTTGTCTATGGATTCATTGAAAATTTTGAATAAAGATCCTTTGATAATTCAGTCTTTGTTTGCTCCGTATCGATATCGTTAGACTAATTGTTAAATGGATAATTGTGTATTATGGTGGATGGATTTAATCCCTCTTAATTTTCATTTAATAATTAATCTGTTGGATAATGTTATTCAAATCAGTTGGGGTAATGTTTTGTGAATTCTTTGGAAATGCTTGAAATTTGGGAGAGTATTGTTGCAGAAATTTTGGTGGTATACTCGATTATACTGTACAAATTGATGATATCTTTTGATTTAAAGGTTAAAATTTTACGGTGAATTGTTGGCGGTAATAGTTTGGTAGCGATTTTTCAAAAAATCGGTTCCATGTTGGAAATTTGATTTTGGTCCTTCTAAAAAATCTGGTTACGTGTTCACGAGAGAATTGCTTTTATTCTTTCAAAAACATGAATATAGAGAGTAATTGTTTTTTATCTTTGTCAGAACGCAGAGAGAGAGCATAATTTTTATGCCAAGTATGTATGTTAATTGACTCTTGCAGAGATTCTGTTTCACGAAACGAATACGAGAGAATTGCTTTTTATTCTTTCAAAAATATGAATACTGAGCAGTAACTTGTTTTTTATGCTTTCAAGAATGAGAGAGAGAGATGAGAAATTTTATGCATTTGCAGAGATTACCCTGATAATAGAAGTACACAGACTGACATCCTGCTTAAGTTTTCCATCGCCTATACATTTTGAGAGATGAAATCTGAACTATCTTCTGCTGGTGAGTTGTGTTTTACTCATAAATCTGTACAATTTGCAGGTTGAGAGAGCACGCTGTAAGAATTGCATTGTATGGGCTAAAAGTGATAGTCTGGCAAGGGATATAATGAAACAGTCATCGGATGTAACAGAAAAGCCTATCAATTTGCTTTGCCTCTGAATTGTCGTCTTATGGTTTGTTATTGTTGTTTTATGTCCTCTTTTTCATTGTTTTCATATTGCTGCTACCAATTAATCTGTCTTACTTCATGTTTTCATATTGCCGCTTATCAAAAAGATGTTATTGTTACACAATCGATGTAAAGTATTACTATTTGAAATTACTCAAATTGGTCAAAGAATAACATTGTCATTCCCCTTGTTTGTATATGCACTTCCATCTCTCGATGACACAAATATGATTCATGTTGTACCTAATTTTATTCTCTTAAGACCCAAAGCTTCGAGTTGTACCATCTGGAATCCAATCGTTTGAACAAGTTTGCTCAAGGTAATGATTCTTTCTCGTGCAACATATAGAGACAAGGCTCAACAACTCTTACTATTGCAAATTAAATGTTGATCTTCTCTCGTTTTGGAAAGCGAGTCATGCTTTCTGAATTCAGCCAAAAATTGTATTTTTCTCTTCACGGCTTTGCATCAAAGCGAGAGGTGATTGTTTTATTAGGAAATGAGTATTTTGTTACGGTTTCCATAAATAATGCTAGTGAATGGTACCTTTGCGGGTAGGTTACATTGTTATGAAGGATCCTTCTCTGGGGCTAGAACTAACTTACTAAGGATGAGATCTTTGGAGTTGTCGGGATTTACCATCCTCTAATAGATGAGAAGGTTGTGAAAATTTTGCATGGATGCGTGTTTCGGTTCATACTTTAGAGAATATGATTTGTTTCTTTGTTACGTGTTCATGCATGTAATTCTAATTTCAACGGGAGGAATAAGAAAGTTTATGCATGAATTGATGACAAGGCTAAACCATAAACCTAATTCGTAACACGAACCTTAAACCTAAACCATAACACTAACCTAAACTTAAACCTAACCCCAACCATACTGACCCCACCCCTATCCCCAACCCCAACCCCAACCTCAACCCCTATTCCCATTCCCATTCCCATCCCCACCCCCCCCCCCCTGACTAACCCCAACCTAACCTTAACCCTAAAACCTTAAACCCTAAACCTAAACCTAAACCTAAACTTAAACCTAAACCTAAACCTAAACCATAAACCATAAACCTAATTTGTAACACTAACCTTAAACCTAAACGATAACACTAACCCTAAACTTAACCTTAAACCTTAAACCTAAACCTTAAACCTAAACCTAAACCTAAACCTAGACCTAAACCTAAACCTAAACTTAAAACATACACCATAACACTAAACCTAAACCATAAACCTAATTTGGCCCTCGTTTAAAAAGTTGACCAACGAGGAGAATGACAATTTTGACTTTGAAACCAAAAAAGATAATTGTATGTACGTTGAGTGGTGTTACTGTAAATGGTAAGAATTAAAGGGGTGTTAGTATAAATTTAGTGTATTAATGCTTAAACATCGGTTTATGTAAGTTTGTTAGCTGGGTAGCCATGTTGATGCTATGAAATCCATGGTTTTAGTTTACTTGACTTTGAAACCGAACAACATAACTGTATGTACGTTTAGGGGGGTGTTAGTGTAAATAGTAAGAAATAAACGGGTATTAGTGTAAATTTAGTGTATTAATGTTTAAACATCGATTTATGTACGTTTGTTAGCTGGGTAGCCATGTTAATGCTATGAAATCCATGGTTATAGTTTAATTGACTTTGAAACCAAAAAAGATAATTGTATGTACGTTTAGGGGGGGTGTTAGTGTAAATGGTAAGAAACAAAGGGGGTGTTAGTGTAAATTTTGTGTTTAATGTTTAAACATCGATTTATGTACACTTGTTAGCTGGGTAGCCATGTTGATGCTATGAAATCCATGGTTTTAGTTTACTTGACTTTGAAACTGAACAATATAACTGTTTGTACGTTGGGGGACTTTGAAACCGAACATGCTTACTTTCACGCAACATTTATTCCATTTCTTATCTTTCCATTCCTATGGTTTAATACTCATATTGGGGGTGGGGGAAATAGGGTTGGACCCTTTTTGTTATTATTATTAAACTAATTGATTTTGGATAACTTGTACATGTTTAGGTTCATCCAGCAAAAAAAGTAAAGAAATGATGATTATGCCATAAATGTATTCCTATGTTAAGCTTCTAAAGCTTCTTGTTTGATCATATGAAAACAATGACTTACTTTTTATTGTTGATTTTTAATCAAAATAATAATTTTACTTGGACAGGTTTTCTAGCTGATTGCCGTGAAGATGAAGTTTTTCTTGATCCTCATGTCGTAGGATTTTTTTAATTTTATTTTTAGGTTTTTTTATTAGATATGGTTTACATGGATTGGTACACGTTTAAATTTCCAAGTTAACTCTAGAAACAAGTTTTTGGTATTAATTGTTATACATAATTTACATGGATTGTTGTAATAACGTACATTTACAGTTTGATGTTTTTAAATTGGTTTTATATTATTGTTTATTTTGTATCTTTCGTTTTGTATTAATTGTTATATTATCAGGTACAAAAATTTATAATAATAGTATTTTTGGGTTTTTTTTAAATTATTAGCGAAGGAATTTTCCGTTGCTGAAATTCAAATGTAATTAATTTTTAAACGCCTTTAGCGATGGAATTTTCCGTCGCTGAAATTCAATTTTAATTAACTTTTAAACGCCTTTAGCGACGGAAATTTCCGTCGCTGAAATTCAATTTTAATTAATTTTTTAAAAGCCTTTAGCGACGGAATTTTCCGTCGCTGAAATTCAAATTTAATTAATTTTAAAAAACCTTCAGCGACGGAAATTTCCGTCGCTGAAATTCAATTTTAATTAATTTTTAAAAGCCTTTAGCGACGGAAAATTCCGTCGCTGAAATTCAATTTTAAAAAGCCTTTAGCGACGGAAATTTCCGTCGCTGAAAATCAACCTTTAGCGACGACAAATCAGCGACGGACCACCGACGGAAAATTCCGTCGCTGGGGGAGCCATTAGCGACAGAATTTTGCCTTTAGTGACGGAAAATTCCGTCACTAAAGGTCATTTTTCTAGTAGTGCAAATAATAATAATACACTGCGAAACTAGACTCCACGAGTTACAATTCAAAAGAAACGACGACTAGACAAACACGAACCACACGACCTCAACTCAACAATCGATCCACTGCGCTCTGCTACAGTTAGGATCTACTCGGCCTCAACGCGGCTAACAAATAACTGCACACTAGAAAATAAAGCACGAGTGTGTCATAAAGACCCAGTACGCTACTACAAACAACAACATAACATAATATGAAACATTGTTATAAATAAACATGTAATCGCGTTACTACGACGAAAACCCATGAAGAAGTGTCGTATGCTTTAGATACTTCATAAAATAACATATCTTTCTCATTTACTAATCCGTCCAAATGAACTAGGGTGAAATTCTCTACTCATAACTCTTATAAAAATCATCATATACAAGTATACATATCAATATATACACACATCAAGTACCTCATATCAACATCATGTATAAATATGTATATCTGTATATATACACATCAAGTCCTTCATATATTCATCATTGTATAAGTATGCATATCTATAGTATATACACATCAAGTTCCTCACATAATCATCTTCAAGATAAACATAGTCATTTAGATCTCATGTCCCAATTAACACTTTGTTGTCAGATAAGTGCTTATAGTAAGCCACATAAGGCATAGAGAAGATACCAAGTCAATATCATTGTGTTGCTCATGCAATCGCAATCGTTAAACTATTTCATGACTACGATGCACATGATTGATACATCGATTTAATGAGGACACCCTCAGTCGAATTAGCATAATTCATGCGCTTGATTGGTTGTGACAATAGGCTAATTTCCCCATTGAGGCCAATAGTGGAGGGTGTGTGAATTGTCTCCGGTACAACAATACATAGAAGTCACAAATCCCATAATTCGTGAAGACGGTGCATCTTCCATCATCATGTATAAAATCAAATAATGCCAGTTGGACTTAAATGTAATGCACAAGTAGATGTTTACTTACCATGAAATCAAATAAGGACCGAACAACTCATCCAATGTCAAGTAAGTGTATTATTTAACTACATATTCACGATTACACATGTAATTGCTATAATCATATATAGGGCCCATAACGAGTCTCTAAATCACAAGTGTCAAGTAGGTTAAATCAATAACAGCTCAAAAGCTAGTGACTAGTTAAATGGATTCTAGATATCATAGGATCTCACCACGATCCCGTAAGGTTCAATTGTTCCTTAAGCTCTACTCCGTTGAGTCTTTACTACACATCATCCCAACTAGGCTATAAATGTTATATTCATTTATAAGCCATTCAACGTTCTTGTATTAGGCATAGCTAGGTTCTTGTTTCATTTAGAAACCCTAGTTCACAATTTCACCTATTAGTGAAACCCTAGGTTGATCATAACCAATCATACCATAATTCATAAATACACAAACCAAATGTCATTAAAACCTCAAGGCATTCAAGAGTAAATCATGCTTTAATCAAAGATATACAATATGCTTTATAAGTCATATTATCATTCAACATAGAAGAATAATCCTTAACAAATGTAACAATCATGTGTTTCGTTATAATTTCAAGTAGGCATATGAATTGAAATCCTAGCATGAAACCAAGCTAATTTATTACCTCAATAATCGATCTATCATGTATTGTCCAAGACTACCTTAATAGTCTAAGATCATTTAACCATTTAGATTATAAATAATAAACTCATCCTAGAATGATAATTCATCCTATCATATAAAATCCATAAGAGTCCATGAATTAAACAAACACTATCCTTAACAAATTCAATCCTTGGAATTATGTCGTAGCTACAATTTTCATCACTTTGAGACCTTTTTGAGGTTCTCTATATATTAAATGTTGAGTGAACTTACTCGAGGGGAAAACCACCTAAACTATGGTCAAGGTTAACAAAGTTTACGGGCGATACTATTTTGCAAGGTCGAAAGAATATAAGCGAGTCTTAGATAACACTTGGTTATCTTTGCGACTATACGAGTGGACTCTATACTTAGAGTGACAATACAATGCCATCCTAAATCACCCCATAGGAGGATTCTTTAGTTCACCTTCTCGGAACTCACAAGGTATACCCAAGATTTCCAAACAAAGTCATAGGCAAGTTAGGGTGCATTCATGCATACAAAGTGACTCTAGTGAGTCGAGGTTCTCTCATCGATAACCCTAAATCCTTAGGGTCCAAAACAAGGTAGGTTACATTCTTACAAGTCTCGGGACTTTGATTGAAATCCTAAATTATCAATAATCACAAATCATCCATAAACTGTTTCAAACGTCCTTCACTCGAGATCACGCATTTATGACCCGAACATTCTCAAAACCCGTAAGACTTCATCCTAGAGTCATATAGAGCATAATAAACCATTTAGTGACTTCATTGAACCAAAAGCCAAATTTATATTTCTAGGTCATAGCCTAATTTCAGGATTTCAAGTTCATCCGGGTTCCTAAACCCACAACAAGTAATTTCAATTACTAGTTACTTCAATAAACCCAACAAAACATTCATAAATTCAACTCCACATGTTCTTATTCCAAAACCCATTATAAACCCATCATATGGACAAGTATTAGCACTACAATTCATGGGGAACAAGTCACTATTAACCTAACATAAACTTAAGCTAGAGAGAAGAATTAGGAGGTTTAGTAACGTACTTAATTTGTGCCTCAAACAACAAGGAGAAGAAAAACAAAACGAGGGGAAGTGTTCTACTCGTCGAGGGCTTCGCGAATCCGAAGTCGAATCAAAGATCCAGATGGTTAGATCTTCGTATATCGGTGGAATGAGCTCTAGGGCTCCAAGTCTCCCCTTGTCTCTCTCTCTAGAATACGTTTTGGAAGAAGAAGAAATGAGAGGAATGGCTAAACTATCAAATGGGTTTGTGGATATAATACTCACAAAGAAGGGGGTAGGATAGGCATTTCATGGTTACCATTAGTGAAGGTTTAGGAGTAATCACAACTTAGTTAGGCATAATGATAATCAATAATGTTAACCCAACATGTTAGAGCTCAATTAGGACTAAGTCGATTAGGAAGGGTTTAGGGAGGATTTATTAAGGGTAGAATGGCCAAAACTTCTAAAATCAGAAAAACAGCTCGAAGTTGTCATCGGGACAAGGCAGTCACCTGGTTCTTTGATTAGGCTAGTGCTTGGTACAAATTCAGCCCAAACATTTGCTGGAAAATAGACGGTTGCCTGGTCCTTATACTAGGCGAGCGCCTTGCCTGGAAAGGAGAAAATGACATGAAATCAATTCCAAAGGGTCCCCAACTCAACCCCAATCAATCTAGGATGAATCCTTACTCAAAACATAACCGAAACACATGTGAACAACGCCTGAAACAACCTAGAACGAAACCGAAACAAAGTACCATGACTAATAATCGAAGTAACAAATGAGACAACGATTCGACGGGCAAGAACATGAGATCCTAAGCAATTCAAGGGACTCAAGAATAGGATTGAAAACTTCCACAAAGTTTAACAATGATTAAGATTATCTAAACTCCAAAAGACAGGCTGTTAACACAACTCGAACTCAAACGAACAAACGAAGACGAAAGCTATGCAACGATCGTCCTAAACGCATAATCATCTCAAGAATACTTCTAACATGTACTAGATCATGTCTAGACAAGTGAATAGAAATCAAGAGAATACCTAGGGTATAACCGAGGTCACGAGAAAGAACTATGCAAATGAACTATCAACCGAATCGCATTTCGACTAACGTCGAGTTACGACTTGAAACCATGACAAGTATATGAGTATGAACCACATATTACTAGGGTATTGGCCTCTAGATAGCCTAACCATACAAATCCAAGTTCTCATAACAAGCCTAACAAGAATTGCTTCGGCCATCCGACACGTAGAACCAAGAAGTCAAACACACGAAGGTTCAGAGTCTTACATCTTTTCCACCTTAAAAGAATTTATCCTCAAATTCATGATTCCATAACTAATCTCAAGGTCAACACCTTGGCCTACAAAATCAATAGATGCGACCACTTTGGTGTACCTCCTACTACATGGCAACCCTCAATTACTAACGCAAACCAATCGCAAGCAAGCAAACCATCTCCGTGACGAAAAGTCAAATCATGTGCAATAATTGCAATATCGAGGTTTAATGCCTCTCTAGCTAATTCAGTAAGATTTTTATTTAATTAGTTATTTTTTTTAAATGTCGTATTTTCCCCGTATCATTGTTATGACAAGATAAATAAAAAATGATTCATATAATACATTTTTCATAAGCTTGACATTATTTATTGTCATTTTAAAATAATATTTTCATACTGACCATCGTTGTATGTACCGTACATGTAAATAAAATTAAATATCAGCTTCTTTTTGTTCTTTTTTTTTTGTTAGAATTTATATTTTTAGGTTGTTATTAATTTGTTTTTGTGCTCATTTTTAGTTGATAGCTAGAGATGATTAAAAATCATATGCGAGAGCTACTGGTTGCATTTGGCCTTAGGATTCGCTATGTTGCAAGACCATTCTTTTTAAGGATTTTTTAAATTCAATTTTGACCTTGTTCTTTTAATAAAATCAGGACTTGTTAGAAGATTATTTCCAGCTTTTAATATTGTTACCGATGAAATGTCATTATTGGCTATATTTCCTTACGTTTGAAGGAAAATAATAACGTAAAGGTTGATCGAAGTAGTATTTTTCACGACGAGATATGTGTAACTTGTAGTACTTTGTTTCTATCGGTTCACCGTATTTTGAGGTTTTCATAACATGCATTGCTTTAATAGACGATTGCATACCCATGGCTTATTGGGATGTTTATGTAGTCTTGTTGGTTAATATTGTTTTTCCTTTTCTACATCTTTTTCCGTTTTTTAATTTGAAACTCTTTTTTTTTCAATTATTGGTTTTGTTTTTACGATTCTAGTCAAGTTTGCAGTCGTATATTTTTAAATGAATTTTATTATTTATTTTTAGATATGTAAGAGTGATTAGCTTAGTTGTTTATTTTCATTTGTTAAATTTGTTGTACTTAGTAAAACAAAAACTAATAAAAAAATTGCACTAACCATAGCTGTATTTTACTCTAATAAAAAATAAAAAAACAAGCTTGAAAGATAATTTGAACAATCTTTTTTGTTATTATAACTGGTATGTAATTTTAGGGCAATTTTGTTCAAACAAAGAGTTAATCAAATATTATTTTTAATGATGTAGTGGATAAGCATCCATAAAAATAAAAAATAAACTTGAAGGGTAATTTGGTAAATTTATTATGTTATTATAATTGGTGGGAAATCTTAGGGTAATTTCGTCCAAAAAAAGTTAATTTAATGTTATTATTTATGATGTAATGGATAAACAAAAATCATAGTGGAAATAATTTCTCCCTTATATATATAACTAGCTTCTTTATTACATATAATCTAGACACTAGATTTTGTAGACATAAATTTCCTTTTTTGGTATTAAAATAACTTGGGTTTTATTTGAAGACATTTGATTGGTTGATATGAATATTAATATTTATGTTGTTTTTATGTTGTTTCATTCTATAATGGAATTTTTTGAAATACTTGTGAATATTTAGAAGATATAGTTTCCGTGTATCAAATTACATTGTTTAAAATATCTTTATTGATGATGAGATGAAAAAAGAAAGAATCAATTAATATTTTAAAATTTGTGTAAAATCAATTAAAAACACTTATTGTACTCCCTCCGTTTTCAAATTATCGTCTACCTTTCCTTTTTCGTTAGTTCTAAAATGATTGTCCTCTTTCAAAATTTTCTGTTTAAAAAAATATTTTTATCATTTTACCCTTACTTTTTCTACTTATTTTAATTATGGTCACATACTCAATGACATTAAAGGAAATAACATATTTCACCAATATTTATAATACAATCAATTACTTTTTCTTAATCGATATACCAGATCAAAATAAATAATATTTTAAAAACAAAGGGAGTACGAGAGGAGTTAATAACTTAATACCTATGGACCTCAAATAGATACATGGCTTCCTTAGGTATCCTCGGACTCGGTTAAATATACACTAAAATAAAGTGATACTTCCTCCGTCCTAGATAAATGTTTATCATTTTTATTTTATTTTAGAATATTCCAATTAATATCCGTAAAGATTTTTGGTATACAAATTTTCTACATAATTTTACTAATATAATGTGACAGTATTTCACTCACCAAAAAGAAAAAAAAAACATTATCTATCAAAACAAATCAGTCCCCACCAATAGCTTTTCCTTTAACAAAGTAAGACTGAAACAAAGAGGGTTTTGGTGTACCAGCTTACCACAAAAGTAGAATTAACAATGACTCACTAGTTGGTCTGAGATGAATAACAGTGTTCAAGAGATGAAACTGTTTTTAACTGCCGGGCGGTCTACTTTCCAATGTTTTTAATCGCTTAAGTTCCTTTTTTTTTAAAACCGAAAAAGGACATTTTTGAAGGAAAAAAGACTATGATACCCTTAATAAAAAAAATGCGGGCCGGTCCACTTTCTAAAGAATTTAATCGCTTAAGTACCCTTTGTTTTTTTTAACTGAAAAAAGTTACTTTTGGACGCGAAAAGACTACGTTAACCTTAATAAGCATGAGATGCGTGTAAGGTTATTGGTGACCATGCATAACAAAGTGGCTGATGCCTTGAGTCGTCGGGCAAGTTTATTGGTGACCATGCAGACTGTTGTGATCGGGTTTGACTATTTGAAGGAGTTGTATGTTAACGATGCAGATTTCGCAGTAGTTTGGGATGAGTGCAGTGCTGGAAGTGTCAGTGGACATTTTATGATTCAGGAAGGGTTCCTATTCTTCAAGGATCGCCTTTGTATTCCGAGAGGTTCTGTGCGTGAGAGTTTGATCTCTGAGTTGCATAAAGGTGGACATTGTGGGAGAGACAAGGCTGAGGTGGTGGCACAACGATATTATTGGCCTCAATTGAAGCGCGATACTTACAAGTTTGTACAGAAGTGCATCGCAGTGCATTGACTATTGAACCACGATGCATCAATTTTATTGTATTAATTTTTAAACCGTAGTTCAATACTCTAATTGCGTAGTCTAATTGCACTGCGATGCATCAATTTTATTGCATTAATTTTGCACCGTGGTTCAATAATTTAACTGTCTAGCCTAATTGTATCGCGATACATCAATGTTTGCATCGCGGTTCATCAATTTTATTGCATTAATTTTTACACTGCGGTTCAATAGTTTAATTGTCTAATTTAATTTCACCACGATACATTAATGTTTGTACCGCGATGCAAAATCGTATTGAACCAGACCATGTCCTCAGTCTTCTTCTTGTTTCTCCTCCGTCGTAAGCCTTCTTATTCATCATCTTTCACCTTCGTCCCTACTGTGAAAATATTTTGAAAAATAGACTTTTGAGGTTAAAAAAAGAACGGTAGACTTGAGAGGTTACAGACTTTGGAAAAGGGACCAGCCTGAATTTTACCCTATAAATAAACCTTACTAGCTCATAGTAGGGGGCTCTCTCTCCTATACTATTTTTCACTCCACACAAGGGGGCTACGCGTCCTCTTATTTTATACACGGGACTGATAAACACGTCGGAGGATTTTGGCGGGGATCCCTTCCCGCCGACTCACTATGGATTCATTTGCAGACTTACACAAAGATAAATATTCGACTTAGACGACGATTCCACCACTGATTCGATCAACAAACGATTCACGTACGACAACGACTTTCGGCACCCCCGGTATGATGATTTTTATACCACATCAGTTTGGTTCCGTTACTGGGAAAATGAGTCTTTAGCCACTCCCTTACCAGCCATAATGGAGATACGTTTCACAGGTGCCGAAAAAACGAGCGACGCAATGAAAGACAACGGGCACGTACACTTTCCATGCGGACTTGGCAGAGAAAGAATGCTCTAAACAGAAAATAGACACTGCCATGAGATGCACCTTGAAAAGATGTGTCTAACGACACCAAAATTATCACCATTGAAGCTCTCACGTGCCCCAATGCGCCATCTAAATCCGCTGGAGGCGATACTTCCTAACAACGTGCCGACAGTCTGATCTGAAGCCTCCCTCATGCACTAAAGGGATCTGAACAAAAATCCAAAAATATCCAGTAGTTGTGTCTTGAAGACACAAGCTCAACGCTGTAAAAAACGACTCCAATGGCTGCCAGATGTGTCCTTACACGCTAATAACTAAACTAATATTATCATACTTCACTCACATAAATGACATACATAATGACAACAACATTTCTTCTTCATTATTTCGTCTTTAAATATCTAATGTCATTTCTTTTCAAGTTTATCTATTGTTATTTCGTCTCATTTCATATGATTTATTTAAAATTCCAGCTGTTGATTATCATCAACTTTCTTCTTAAACTTTATGATTCTCGGATGCATACAAATATTAGATCAAAAAAGCATCCCCTTCTTCCTTCATCTTTATGAACTTGATAATAAAGCTTGATAAGCAACTTGATGATAAACAACCACATGGAGCTGATCTATGGAGATTTCTCACAATAAAGATTTATCTTGGGCATACCCAGACTTCAATCTCTCCATGCAGCCTTTTACTGATCACATCTTGAACGATATTCATAAATTTTCATTTTGATATATTTCTTGGCATAGTTCAATTATTAATTTCGATGTATTTTAATACAGAAATTGAAAGTAAAACATATATTTTGTATCGCGATTAATATATGCATTCATCGCGATTCATCAGTGTTAACATTCATGATTTTTTATATAGAAATTGCATGAAGTAACACATGCATTTTGTATCGCGGTTCACATATTTATATATCGCGATTTATCAGTGTTAACATTCATAATTTTAAATACAGAAATTGAAGTAAACATGTATTTTGTATCGCGATACATATATTTATAAACTGTGGTTTACATAATTTTTTGACTGTTGATACACATGTATTTTGTATCACGGTACATATATTTATATAGTGCGGTTCACATAATTTTCTGGCTGTTGATACAAAAATTGAAGCAAACATGTATTTTGTATCGCGGTACATATATTTATATACCGCGATTCACATAATTTTCTGGCTGTTGATACAGAAATTGAAGTAAACATGTATTTTGTATCACGATACATATATTTATATGCCGCAGTACAAAAATAAAATTTGAAAATTAAGTTTTACACCACGATGTACAAATTTATGCACCGCGATTCAAAAGGATACACACGTCTCATTCTCATTAAGGTTAACGTAGTTTATTCGCGTTCAAAAGTGACCTTTTCTAGTTTAAAAAAAACAAAGGGTACTTAACCGATTAAATTCTTAAGAAAGTGGACCAGCCCACAATTTTTCATTTCTTTTTGTCCTTGCCATGCCTTTGGAATGAGAGAGAAGTCGTAGACTAGCTTGCGTTTGTTACTTTTCGGTTTGTTATTCCTTTGATATAGTACTCCCTCCGTCCCTAAATTATCGTCCTCCTTTCCTTTTTCGTCCGTCCCAAAATAATTGTCCACTTTGAAACTTACCTTTTTAGAATATCACTTTTAGCACTTTACCCTTACTTTTTCACATTACTTTAATTATGGGCCACATATACATGGGCTTTAAAGGAAACTACACATTAAACCAATATAAATAATCAAGTCAATTGTTTTTTCTTAATCTGTGCGTCTGGTCAACCATGACAATAAATTAGGGACGGAGGGAGTAGTAGTTATGCATTTGACTCGAGGATTATTATGAAAGTTTTTAACCTATTTTTATAAGTGAAATTATCTTATTGTGAAGTAAGGGAGACTATGCAGTAATGATTCTATATCAGTTTAATCACGTGACCGTTCCTAAAATATCCATGTTTGACTCGTACTCTTGTTATTGAAACGTGTTTATTGTTAGCGATAAACTTTCAGTATTGATTTGGTTTTGAAATTATTTCATATTAAAAATCAGTGTATTTTTTTGCAAAGCTGTTGTTTTAAACTATCTAGTCGAGTAATTGATTATTTGAGATGATTTAGTATTATTAATAAGTACAATGGCCGTAACAATCTGAATAATCGGAACAACTTGGATATTGTTATTGGGACTCATGTTATTGAGTGTCCGTGTGTGTTGTGCTCGTTGTGAATAGTCTCACCCTGGCCTTATACTGATTAGTATATTAAATCTATATATATATATATATATATATATATATATATATATATATATATATATATATTTAAAGTTGGTGAGGAGCACTATGGTTGTGCCACCTCACCCACTTTAGATAAATATTGATCCTTAGGCATCCATGTAAGACTTTTTATCTTCCAATCATTACCTATTAATAATACCTATTAATATTCAATATGTGACAGCCCGACCCGGACTCCGATGCGGAATCCCAAGGTCGTGCCGTCAAACAAGCTAAAAGACGGACAAGCGCCCGCTAAGCGTAGTGGTGCGAGTCAAGAGTTGAACCGACCAACTCTAAACAGGAATGAAAAGCCATAACGGCAAAACCGAATAACCAAAAACTAAAATCTGCGGAAGCAAATCATAAGCGGGACCAAAGCCTATAATTATTAAACTAAGGAAATACAAGGCTGAGAGACGACTATCTCTCGACAAATCTACGACTCGCGTGACGCAACATTGCGCACGCACAACAAACCATCGGCAACCTAAGGCCGGCGAAGCAACAAGAACCCAACCTGATAAACAACAACTCAACGGCTAACATGCCGGAGGAATAAATCAACTAAAAGAAGAAGATATTCAAATTCTAACAACTAAACCCAAGTCTCACGACTAACGTCGTCGGAGATGACAATACCAACAATACTAGGATGAGTGAGCTAAAGCATGCTCGAAATAACAAGGGGATAACTTCTAAAAGATACAACAGCTCGACCAAACGAGTCGGCTACCAAAAATAATACAATAAGAAAGTACTAACATAATCTACCCAAGTAAAGTCTACATAACTTTACATTCGTTTCTCACAGATACATAACATAATAATATTAAATCCAAGCTTAAAGCCGGAGACCACCTTCTAGGAATCACTATCCGAAGGCGCGCGCCTAACGGGATCCGCAAAACTAAGGAAAACAAACACACGAAATGAGTCATAATGACCCAGTAAGTTACTAAATGCAAATGTATGGCATAGCATGTCGTGGCATGGCATAATGCACAAGCATGTATAAAATCATGGCATCTTTATCATATACCAACAATAAACCTGTATTAAGTCATCGAGTAACATAAACTTCATAAAACATATAGCACATTATCTTTCATATAAGTGCTCATAGCAAGCCACATAAGGGATAGAGAGGGTACCCAAATAGCTCCGTTGTGTTGCTCTCCCCGCAATACACATATGGTTAGGTTCGTGCCACATCGATGCTCTGTGATTACATCGACTTTCACTGAGCGGCTACACCGCAAGGGCAGCCCTTTCTCAGTCTAGCTTAGCATAATCCATTCGCTCTATTGGTTACGAGATGGGCTAACTTCCCCACTGGGGCCAACAGTGGAGGGTGTGTGAGGTCCCAGGTACGGCGATCCATAGCGAATACGAATCTTACGATTCGTATAGGCGATGTATCGTCCTACCCTGACTTTAAAAACCAATCCAAATAATGCCAGCTGGGCTTTTATGAAATGCACAAGTAGATAATTACTCTCATGCTCAAACAAGAACCAAGACCGATCATAGCGGACATATCAAATCATGTAGGACATAAAGTTCTACACACCAAATTAACAACGCACATATTGTACACACTTAAGAAATCCAACCAACCTATCCGTTTAGTCCAAGAACCACCTATTGAGGTATTCATAACCCTCAAGTCACAACCCAATCAAACGTAGCATATAAGCTCAAGAAATCACAATGTGAGGTCTACTATAGCCCTCTATTCGATTAAACCAAAGACTATTATTTAGTCTAAGAACAACTATAAACCAAGACTTAGCATTTAAGCTTTGCTCAAAGGTACACCGGACTCAACCATAGTCCCAATTGTCATACATACTCGACATTATCAACCCAATCTCAAGGGTACCAAAACTAAGCCGTAGTCATATCCTCGCAAGTGCTTTCATGTGCACGCGACCAAATTCCCTAAGAGGGAACTCATTCAATTAATCATTTCTTAAAGTAATACGAGTTCATAGGTTGATCTCTAATGTTCCGTGCCCTAACGAGCACGCCTAATCAAATCCCCAATAAGCTTCTATGTCGTGGGAGTCACAAATGGGACACAACTCGGGATGCTCGGGTACTCACGATCAAAACCAACCAAACCCGAACATCGTAGGATTTCAACCTAAGGCTCATTAACATCTTATTGAACCTAAAATGACTCCATTGAGTCTTAATATCGCATTTCATTAAATACACATTTCATACAACCCAAACTTAGCACATCATTCAAGTTTATAGAAATTATCCCAAAATTAATCCGGGCTTATTTCCCAAGCCTAAAATCCAAGAATTCATCATAGACATAGTCAACGAAACCCAAATGACGTAGGACTTCAACCCGAGTTCGTTAACACAATATTGAACCCATTACGACTCCGTAGAGTCTAAACACTAAGTTTCATTCTTAAACCTTTCCTCCATGTCAACACTAATACCCACTTTAATTAACAACAATATATCCGATAATTCGGGCTTAAATTCTCGAGCCCTAAAATTCACAACAAAAATCCCAACATAAATCAAAACCCATTTCATAAATCTCATAATTCCACTTAAATGTTCCTACTCATGATATCATGTGAGTTCATACATCCAAAGCCCCAATCATAGGCATAATTTCATAATAAACCCAAATAAAATGTAAACATGATTTCTAGCATGCTCACAACCCTAGAATCACAAGATGAAGGATAAACACATACATCAACAATCATAGAAGTCATCTACAAATACTCCTAACAAGTTCATACTTCCAAAATCCCCAAAATTGGGCAAACATAGCATACAAGTGTTCATTGCCCACAAATAGCATATAGATTGTTTTCCTTAGGGCCAATGAACCAAAATCAAAAGGAAGTAACTTACCTAGCTTGAGTGAAAACTCAAGAGAACACAAATCCGATCGGTGAAGTTGTTCTACTCGTCGAGGGCTTCAAGATTCCGAAGTTTGAAGGAAATCGGGTGGTTGGATCATCAAGGATCGAAGAGAGAAGAAGCTAGGGCTCAAGAGTCTCCCATGGAGTCTCTCTCTCTAACTCACGGTTTGTGGAAGAGAAATGAAGAGGATTTGGCTGAATTGGGAAGAGGTTAGGCTATTTATACTTCCACAACAATAAGGGCACAATAGACTTTTCCTTGCCCAATTAGTAGAGATTAGGACTAATCAATCACTAATCTAGCCTTAATTAACTCCCAACTAATGTTAGTACATGTTTAGGGTTAAGTATGAGAGGTTAGGAAGGGTTTAGAGGGGGTTTAATGAGGGTAGAATAGGTATAATTCGTCCAAACACAAAACAGGGCAAAATCCCGTAACAAAGACTGAGTTGAGGCGGGCGCCTCACTCCCCTCCCATGCGGCCGCTGGGCTCTCGCACAAAGATGCTCTCGACTTGAGGCGGGCGCCTCACTATGTGCCGAGCGGGCGCCTCGGCTCTGAACCTCCGAATTTGGTCTAAATTTGTCCTAAACGATCCCAAACTTATGGGCAACCATTCTAAGGTCTAACCCAACTCAAAACAAGTCTAAAACACACCCGAAAAACTCCCGAAACAACTCGGAGCGAAACCGGGAAGGGGTGCAACAACGTGCAACCGGAACGACGAATGAACTCGCAATCGAACGAGCAACGAAAGGAGACTTTTAAGGCAAGTCTAAGGGCTAATGGAGAAGCTTAAATACTTCTAGGAAGTTGAATAACAACTAGGGGAATAAGAATCCCAAAGGAGAGATGATTACGCGACTCGATTCCCGAACTACGCGATAGAGACGAACGCTATCTCCAAAACTTCCAAACCATCGCTAGACCTAAGGAACACTTCCAACTTGAAGTCTAAGGTATCTAAACATGTTAATAAACCATCTTAAAGAGGTCTAGGACCCAAACCGAGGTCACGAACCCAAAACGCAAGCAAACCCACAATCGCGTCGCACTCCGACTATCGTCGAGTCACGACTTGCGACTTTAGCAAGTCAACAACTATATGGAGTCTCTTAATGTTGTTTAGGTCTTAATATGGTCTCTCATACATATCTAGACCCTCTCGCAAACCAAACATACAGTCGACAAAGGAAGAAGTGCAAGTATAGCACGCAAACCGAGATAACGAAGGAGCGGGGTGTCACACAATATGATAAGGGGTATTATCATATAGCTATATATAACAATAGATATAACTTCTTCTATTGTCAATAGTAGAAGACTTATATTTAAAAACTTTTACAACTAACATTACTTCTAACCAATGTGAGATAAAACTCTTCAAGGCGAGATATTACTTCTAATGACTCACTTTTAACAATATACCTTAACCTTTGATATCTTATTCATCCAAAACTTGATTTGGACAAATAAATATATCATTTCGATGTTCTTGCTGAGTAGAACACATTTGCACAATTACTTTTGTCAACAAACAAATGACACGTAAAGAAATTTGTGTCTCAAGTTGCATAATTTCTTTCACTAAAAACATTAATTTTTTAAAAAGTATTATACTTTAACTCTTGATATTTTATTTATCTAAATCTCGATTTTGACAAATAAATATATCATTTTGATGTTCTCACCGAGTAGAACACATTTGCGTAATTACCTTCGCCAACAAACAAATGACACATTAAGAAATTCGTGCCTTAAGTTACACAATTTCTCTCACTAAAAACACTAATCTTTTGAACAAATATTATACTTTAAGTCTTGATATCTTATTATCCAAAACTTGATTTGGACAAATAAATATATCATTTTGATCCTCTCACTGAGTAGAACGTATTTGCGCAATTACATTCGTCAACAAACAAATGACACGTAAAGAAATTCGTGCCTCAAGTTGCACAATTTCTTTCACTAAAAAGACTAATTTTTCAACAATAGAAAAGATGTATCCCACATTTGTTAGAAATTGATGTTGGTTTAAAAACTTCTATTATTAAGTACCAATAGAAGAAATGCATCATACATTGGTTGGAAAGTGATGTTGATTTTCAAAGTCACTAGAAAACCAAAAGTTTTTAAAGCTTCCACATGGATGCTTTAGAATGAAGATTTATTCAAAGATTTATCATATATATATATATATATATATATATATATATATATATATATATATATATATATATAATATTCTCACCATTATTACCAATTGAAGATGTATATCTCACATTGGCTAGAAAATGATATTGAGTTTAAATTATTTTATATTATTACCAATAAAAGAGATGTATAACACATTGTTAAAAAAGAAAATGTTAGATTTTAAAGTCTTTAGACTAAAGACTTTCACTTTTACAAGAGATATATCTCACATGGTTACAAAATATTCTACTATTATTACCAATAGAAGATATGTATTAAACATTGGTTAGAAATTGATGTTTGTATTAAAAATACTATTATTAATTACTAATTGAAAAGATGTATCATACATTTGTTATAAAGTGATGTTGGTTTTCAAAGTTTTTTGATAAAAAACTTCAACAATTATTGGTTAAAAAATGATATTGATTTTTAATTATTTTATATTATATAAAAGACTTACTATTATTAGCAATAGAAGATATATATACTTTTGGTTTTCTAGCCATTAGCTAATAATAATACATAATAATAATCAATATGATAAGGGATATTAGTATTAGTATATATAACTTCTTCTATTGTCAATAGTAGAAGACTTATATTTAAAAACTTTTACAACTAACATTACTTCTAACCAATGTGGGATAAAACTCTTCAAGGTTAGATATTACTTCTAATGACTCACTTTTAACATCATACTTTAAGCCTTGATATCTTATTCATCCAAAACTTGATTTGGACAAATAAATATATCATTTCGATGTTTTTGCCGAGTAGAACACATTTGCACAATTACTTTTGTCAACAAACAAATGACAAGTAAAGAAATTTGTGCCTTAAGTTGCACAATTTCTTTTACGAAAAACATTAATTTTTTAATAAGTATTATACTTTAACTCTTGATATCTTATTCATCCAAAACTCGATTTGGACAAATAAATATATCATTTTGATGCCCTCACCGAGTAGAACACATTTGCGCAATTACCTTCGTCAACAAACAAATGACACGTAAAGAAATTCGCGCATCAAGTTGCACAATTTCTTTCACTAAAAACACTAATTTTTCAACAATAGAATAGATGTATCCCACATTGGTTAGAAATTGATGTTGGTTTTAAAAATTCTATTGTTAAGTACTAATAGAAGAAATGTATCATACATTGATTGGAAAGTGATGTTGATTTTCAAAGTCACTAGAAACCAAAAGTTTTTAAAACTTCCACATGGATGCCTTAGAATTAAGATTTATTCAAAGGTGGTGAGGTGACACAACCATGCATAGTGCTTTTCACCAACTTTATATATATATATATATATATATATATATATATATATATATATATATATATATATATATATATATATATAATAAAATATTTTTACCATTATTACCAATAGAAGATGTATATCTCACATTGGCTAGAAAATGATGTTTAGTTTAAATTATTTTATATTATTACCAATAAAAGAGATGTATAACACATTGCTTAAAAAGAAAAATGCTAGATTTTAAAGTCTTTAGATTAAAGGCTTTCACTTTTACAAGAGATATATCTCACATGGTTACAAAATATTCTACTATTATTACCAATAGAAGAGATATATTAATCATTGGTTAGAAATTGATGTCTGTATTAAAAATACTATTATTAATTACTAATTGAAAAGATGTATCATACATTTGTTATAAAGTGATGTTGGTTTTCAAAGTTTTTTGATAAAAGACTTCTACAATTATTACCAATAGAAGATGTATATCTCACATTGGTTAAAAATGATATTGATTTTTAATTATTTTAGATTATATAAACGACTTACTATTATTAACAATATAAGATATATATACTTTTGGTTTTCTAGCCATTAGCTAATAATAATACATAATAATAATTAATATGATAAGGGGTATTAATATTAGTATATATAACTTCTTCTATTGTCAATAGTAGAAGACTTATATTTAAAAATAATTTACAATTAATATTACTTCTAACCAATGTGGGATAAAACTTTTCAAGGTTAGATATTACTTCTAATGACTCACTTTTAACATCATACTTTAAGCTTTGATATCTTATTCATCCATGATGTGCCAAAAACACAGCTTGGGCCGTCCTTGAGATGGGTAGGATATCTGGGCTTTGGATCGTCCTCCTTGAGCCTGTTAAGATCACAAACAAACCTGAGTGGAAGTGCAAGGCAGGGCCTCGCGAAACCCCTCCGGCGTGAGAGTAAGTCTCGAGTGTGATTGTCAAAAGATAAATCGACAGAGTAACGAGGCTCAAGAAAGTGTATATACCTTGTTAATGATTATGGAGAGGTATTTATAGGCCTTCGAGGTGGTGGAATCCGTCTAGGATTCAGTTTCCATAACTGCCGAATCAATCAAGGGGAGAATCCCTTGATTTTAGGCATGATAGGCGGCTGATCGCGCAGATGTAGGAGTAGATAAGGCAAGTGCTCTGCCTAAACATGGAAACCTTTTAACTTGCCTCAGAGAGCAAGCCACCGGTGCTTCCAGTTTGATGCGTACCCAGGCGATCAGGGCTCTGCCCGAGTATTTAATATGTCTTTGTTCGAAATCGCCATTGTTGATCCAAGAGGCGAGTCGGCGAGCAAGGCCAGTGCTTGACCAGGCTTGGACGAGGCAAGTCTGGTTCCTCTGCTAAGTACGTATGATGTCCGGGCATGGCCCCTGGTCGGACAGGCAAGGCCTTTGCCCGGCCAGGTTTGGATGAAAACTATGTTGCTCGGTGCTCGCTGCTTCTATCATTTTACTCGCTGGGTTGTGGGTCCCCATATGCATTGTGCTCGTGATTGGCACGTGACGCTAGCTCGTGCCTTGCTCGTGACCCGGCTTGGGCCTGGTATATCAGTGGCCCCTAGCTCCCTGTCTGGCGGGCATTCATGCTCGGAGCGGGGAGCGCCCAGGTATGATATTCGCGCGGGCTTCTGTACTTGTGAATTCTTCAGAAGAGACCGGGAAATTTAGCGGGGTAGACTTGAGGCGTATCAAGGAAGCTTAATGTCTAGGGCGTGCCAGGCGCGTGTGCGAAGAAGCGCGTGAGCCGTCAGAAGTCGAGGCGACAGGGTAGGGCGCGGACCACGAAGCGGCGCATTTAATGCGACGTGCCGTTGGTGATGATGGGCCGTCCTTCCGCACGCCGCGTTCGGTTTTCCCGCCACCACCAAGACTCGGCCTATAAAAGGCAATCCCTCTTCTTCTCTTCCTCTTTTTACTGCCATCGAGTTTTCTAGAGAGAGGATTTCTTTGAGAGCTTATACTTCCGGTATCCAGTGCATTCCGAGCCGGTGAACTTGGTCGGCGTTCTCCACCGCTCATTCGCTCCCGCTTGCAATCTGTGTTGGTTCGGCCTTCGATTCGTCCATTTTGCAGAATCACCTCCATCTCTCAGAACAGTAAGTTCCTTCCCCCCTTTTCCTGTTATGCTCTTCTGCCTTTTTTGCTTTGAATGAAGTCCTGTGGGCTCTGTATGGATTTTTGCTTTCCCTCCTCATTTCTGTATGATTCTATTAGGGTTTAAGAGGGTAGGACCGCCCTTAGGTAGAGATCGAGGAATAGAACCCGTGGCCTTGCTCGCTAGGTGGGCATGGCCCCTTTGTTTGACCTAGACTTAGGATTTCTTTCCCCTTTCTTTGTTAGCTGCTTGGGCAGATTTTTGATTGCCATCTTCCTCGATCTCTTTGTAGATGTCTGATGTGTCCGAGAATGACCGCGAGGCTTTCAGCTATGGTGGGAGAAATGACTCGCTTAGCAGCGAAAAGTCCCCCTTAATTAGCATTGAATGCGAGGAGCCAGATCAGGTGGCCGGGGCCAAGCGGTTCGAAAGCGCAATGGATCCCGTGGTTGACATAGCCGATTCCTCTAGCGAGGAAGATTGCGCGAGAGTGTGACCGGTGGTTTTTCATTGGCGGGCAAGGCCTCGACCAGCAAGTAGCCCTTGTTGGAGACTCGGCTGGACGAGTTAGAATTGAGCGGGCAGATTTGGCCGGAGAGGCTTCAGAGGCCGATGAGGCAGACAACTTGCCGCTTGCCCGGCGCTTCAAGAAAACTGGTCGTTCTCAGGTGGAAATGGCCCCTGAGGAAAAAACAAATGGCCATGACAGAGTTCCCATTGCCCGCTTCCTCACCAGGGTAGGTGGCTCTCAAGTAGAGGTTCCCGTTGAGGAAGTAATCGAGGAAGAAGAAGAAGAGGAGGAGGAGCCCGATTGGTACGTCAATCGTGATGAAAGCCGCTATGTCTTTGCTCTTGGGCCACCTAGACACGGCGGATAAGGTGACGGCATGGCTTACTTCCCTCGGCGTTGATCCTGCCTATTATCGGGCAAACAAAATGGATGTTCCTGCCAGGATCAATCTTTCTCGAGAGCAAGGGAACGAGCTCCTATTCTTCGCCGATTTCTTCCGCGTCGGACTACGTCTTCCGCTAGAGCCCTTCTTGGTGGACTTCTTATACGAAACCAAGGCCGTCCCGTGTGATCTGTTGCTGAACACTGTCCGCGCTATCACAGCTTTCACAGTGGCGAGCAGGCTGTTAGGGTTTGAGCCGGACATGTACTTGCTCCGAAAATTATTTATCTTTGCACCGAGCACGGGAGGGACGATCGGAGTGAGGGCAAACTCCAAGTTTTTGAGGTTGTTGTCCGAAGTCCCTGGGAAGGTGGATTCTTGGGACAGGAGGGTCCTGTTTATCGAATCCTGGGTCGGCTGGCCGTTCATGCCCACATCAGCGAACGAAATAAAGATCCCCAAGGCCTCCAAACAAGATTTTAGCTCGGGGGAAACCGCCCGGTTAGCCGCGTTGAAGGCCGCCGTTGGCGTGATAGAGGAGAACGAGAGACGCGTCGGCCAGCAATTCCTTCTTGACTCGAAGGAACTGGTTTGTAATCCGCGTTATTTGTGTTTGGCCGGGGTGATGCGAGCAGAGGTCCCCGAGGTGGAGCCCCTTCTGATCCACGTGCCCGAGAACCCTCATCCTTATTGGGATGATTGCCATGGCCGAATGTTCAAGCATGAATGCGTCGAGTGTCAACGGCTAGGCCCGGGTGCCGACTGCCAGCCAGTTTATGAAGATCATGATGGTTGTCGGCTAGCCTTTGATCTTTTTGTTTTTCTTACCTCTTTCTCGAGCTCAATCTAATCTCGTTTTGCTTTGTCTTGTCTCAGGAATGAAGAACTTGGTCAGATTGAGGCAAAGAAAGTGAAAAAGAGGCTCCGACCGGGCAGCCGACTTGAAGGTCAACCAGCCTGTGGAATTGCCCAAGGTATCGTTTTGCCCTCCGGCCAAGAAAACCCCAGACTTGGGCAGGGCCTCAAGTCCGGCTAAGAAGGTAGTGGTGCCTAAGAATGCTGCTACCACTAAAAAGGGAGTGATGCAGAAAGAGGCTACCACGGCCATAACTGTTGACACCGCCGAGCCGCCTGCTGCCAACATCCCTGTGGTGCCCGCTGCTAAGGATACCAAGGCAAAAGGCAAAAGGAAGAAGAGCTTTAGCCCTCCTCTTGACCGTGAAGTTCGCCGCCGAGGCTTGAGCCCCGACCCTGCTCCTTCTGCCCCCACTCAGGCCGGGCATGCAACTTGGAGGCAGGCTGGCTTCAAGATGCCCTCCACTACGGCTGGCTCAGTGAAGGAAATTTAGAGATGCCCCATTCGGGGGTATCGATCTTTATGCCCGCGGGAGCCCGGGAGGCCTATGGTGGGCAAAGGTGTCATAGAGAGGGCCTTGCACGATGATCTTGCCCGCGATCGTGACACGGCCGGCCACGTCTTAGTTGGAAACGTTGGGCTCTGTTTGAGCGAGGTAAAGTAGTTGACTACAGTTTGCCTCTTTCTTCTTTGTTTGTTTCATGTTTCCGACTCATTTTCTCTGCTCGCAGATTGCTTCCATGTGTGCCAATCTTTATGATAGGTACAACGAGGAGAAGGCAGCTCGCAAGAAAGCGGAGGCTGACAGTAAGGCTCACGAGGGCTTGGCAAAGGAGAAGGTCGAGCAGGTGGCTCGCCTGGCTGATGAACTGGAGACCAAAACTGAGGTGGCCAAGAAAAAGAAAGCTAAAATGTTCGAACGTAATTTGACGCCGTCGCCTTAAGCGGTGATCTAACCGCTGCAAAGACATAGTTGGTCGGCCAGGTGAAGAACCAGTGACGGAGAAGAGTCAACCGCCCTGGCCGGTCACTAAGCTAAGGCGGGATCTGCAGGAGAGAAGCTCCCTTAGGATACAGGCCGTGAAGGATGGGAAAACCGTTGAGGAGCTGACGCGTTGGTAGCCAAGAAGGCCGAAGAGTCTGCAGTGGAGAACTTCAAAAAATCTAAGGATTTTGAGAACGCTGTGGATGCGGCCATCCTTCCCTACTTTGCTCACGGTACCCACCATATACTGCGAATGCTCGCCGGCCATGGCGGAGTGGGAATGAAGACAATGGCAGAATGGGCCGTGCTCGACCTACTGAAGTTGCTCGTCCTTTCCATGCGATGGTCCCTTATACCAAGGATGAACTGGCCACAATGGCGGAGGGCGATAATGAAGCCGGAAGGGCGCCCTGGGTTCCCCCACCTGTGGACGAAGTGAATGTCTGCTCGCTGATCAAAGCCTTGGAATCTGAAGATGAGGTTTTGAAAGGGACCGAGCAGAGATTGAAGCAAAATCTCAGCAAGCAAGCGGCGAGGATGAAGCTGCCCGTAGAGAGCTGAACCTCCAATACCAACTACAATATCAAGCCGGTGACAAAGAGCTTCCTCCTCCTCCTCCTCCTGAACAAGCTTAGAATTTTATCCGCCCTCGCGCCACTATTTTTGATTTCTCTTTGTAACTCCAATTCGAATATAATGGAATTCACTTTCGTTGACATATGCTCCTTGTATTTGTTTCCATTTAGTCATTTTGTTTTCTCGATCCTTTGTTTCTCATTAATGCTTTTCCATCATATGTTGATACAAGTACTAGTGCTCCCGAGAAAACATATCG